>JAQZBX010020241.1:0-33160 GCA_029593785.1 Cabassous unicinctus
CATGTGTTCCCAACATAACACTATTGACTCTCCTTGATTGGCCTGTTTCCTGGCTGATGATGGTAACTATCATACTCCTCGGCTCATCGTTTTTCTTTGAAATTATGTGAAAAATAGCTGAGCAAATATATTGTAATACATTTATTAAGGGCCTTAGTTCCTTACTGACTCTGATGTGGTGGGTTTTTTTGTTTTTGTTTTATAATAAAGATGGGATTTTCATTCCTAGTAGTGGTCATTAACATTTCACTCAATATGTTACTTAGAGATCAGATTTGTTTCTTGGAGGCAGTGAGGTGAAGAGCCGAGCTGTGGTGAAGTACTCTTCTGCCCCGCCTCGGACAGCATTTGCCCGCCTTGAAGAGAAAACAGATTTGAAACTCCCACCTGCCAACTGGCTACGGGAAAGTGCCAAATTAGGGCCAGCAGGAACTACCATTCTTGGCAATAGTAAGAAAAGCAAGCCATTTTCAAGGTAAATATTAATTGCTGTTATTTTTACCTGCCCCTCCATCATCACTAAAACTTTAATACTTGATTTTTAGTTTAATTTGTGACCATTGTCAACTTGCTGAGAATATTCAGTTGAGAAATGTCACATTTGACTTTCAAAGTCCTTTTTTCTCCCTGATAATAGATAACATGAAGATATCAGTTGCATATGCTTCTCTTGTTTCAAGATTGTATGTAATTAACAAAGCTAAGTTTTGATCATTAAAATTCAATCACCTGATTTATTTTTAGCTACTTTACATACCTTTTGAATCAGGGTGATAGATGAGGAGGAAAAGCCTCAACACTGCTCATCTGTTGTGAAGTTTTTCATTAAATGATGGTGGATTGTCTGGTCTGGAAAATCCTTATGTAGGAAACTCAACATATTGGGTGATCTACACATCTGACTTTGACACTTGCTAGAAATTCTGGAAGTATTTAGAGTTGAGAGTTTGGCCTGGTGGCTTAGAGAGAATAATGTACTAATATCCATATTCTTGTAGATGTAGACCACATAAAGTATGGGCTTCTCTTTTTTCCCTCTCAGTGATTGAGCCTAAAACATTTCCACAGAAGATACAGCAAGAACCATAAGTTCATTAATACTTCAAAAACCAGTTTTACCGCTTGGAAATTACCCTTAGAAAGTAATGCCTCAGAAGCTAAAAGTTGAATTTACCACGTTTTGTTTGTACTAATAAAAAGTTAGAAACTTAAATGTTTTAGAAGAATGGCTTAACAAATTATGGTATATCAACACAATTAAATGTTATGAGGTGATTTAAATGATGATTATGGTTACTGTGTAGAACTGTATAGAAACACTGTGCTAAATACTTTACATGCTTATCTCATTTAATTCTTCCATCAACCCCTTGAGGTAGCTACTGCTAACTGTTTTGTATATTAGAAGACTGAAGCTTAGAAAGGTTAAATAACTTGCCTAGACAACATGGTATCATCATAGGAGCATGCTTTGAAGTTAAGCAGTCCTAGGTGAGTATCCTGACTTTCCCACTTACTGACTAGAGAATGGTGACATCACTACCTTTCAGACTTGTGGTCTTTTTGGATGTGCCTCAAGTGGTTCCAGACACAAGTTGGGTGCTCAGATAACATTTTTTATGTTCTCTTTCTGGCTGAACTGGTGTCAGGTACATATATATTTTTAAAAGAAAAATAGTGCATATCACTACTAACACAATTCCAGAAACTAAAATCCTGATAGTTTTCCTGTTTCTGGTTTTCTTATCACCCTACTTGTATTAGTTAGGGTTCCCCAGAGACATATATACATACATATATATTTTATATACATATATATGAATTATAAAAAGAGATTTGTTATAAGTAATTGGCTTGCACAATTGTAGGGGCTGCCAAGTCTGCATTCTAGATTGATTTGAAGTCAAGTGGATTTCCTAGGGGAAGCTGGCAGGTTGGATATTCAGAGGCATGGAGGGTAGAGTCTTGAGGCAGAATTCCTTCTCATTCCTGGAACCCTTAACTTCTTGCTCATAGGACCTCTGACTGATTGAATGAAACCCACTCTCATTATTGAGAGTTAGCTCCTTTTCTTAAAGTCCATGGTTTGTAGATGATAATCCCATCTACAAAATGCCTCAACAAAAAAAGCTGGGCTAGTGTTCAACCAAACAACTAGACATCATAATGGAGCCAAGTTGACACATAAAATCATCACACCACCTGAAAAAAAAAAATTTGAACCTGGATGTTTTCTCTTGGAAATTTTTTGGGGGCTTAGTGATTATAAAAATAAAAAATAATTGTTAATGTTTCCTACTAATTGCTTCTATTGATTACTACTGTATTTCACCAAATATAAGATGCCATTGATTTTAAGACATACCATTTTATGTACCAATAAGAAGGAAACACCAACCAGCTCTAATGGTGATATGCATCCCGATATCAGAGATGCTGAAATATGGAAAATGTGGTAAAGTAATGAAATACAGTATTCTATTTTTAAACTCTACTTGCATTCTGAGTATGACCTTTTAACCCATGGCTTTTTTTCCTTTTATTAGTTTTGGTATGGCATATGACTTTATTGATTCAGTGGGAAATGACGTGGATGTTGTCTCTGATTCTGAAGTAAGTATTGTTGCTTAATGTTATTCTGGGGGTGTTTTTATGCTAGATGTTTTATATCATGCTGTTTTGTATAAATTATTAGTCTTAATAAAATTAGTGATTAAATAAGGTAAAACTATCTGATTATTGAACACTTTTTTTTTTTTTATTAAAAGCAGTACTCTTTACCACATCTCTTTTTCTTGAGGAAAGAACAACCCCCAAACCATATTAATATTGTTATTTATCCTTTTATAAGAAAAATCAAAACTGATGATAATGTTTGGGTTTGCTCTGTATATAGGTGAGAATTGAAAATGATACTTAAAGTTTCTTAATTCTTAATTGACCTGAAAACCCAGGTCATTGCAGCAGTATGACTTTTATACACTTAATTTTAGGAAATTCTGTCACATAAAAATCAATGCTTGATCGTCCCTATAAATTACACTGTTATTTATAGTGTGTAAATAGTTCTGGTTTCGAAGCTCTGTCTTTCATATGTTTATTTGTAGCTCTTTGTGTACAATTTATATAGCTTTAAGGAAATGTTAATTATGCTTGAAAATTCAGTGAAGCTGAAATTTGAAAGATTGCAAATCATAGTAAAAAGGTCTTTCTAAACTATTTTTCCTCTTAATTTTTTTAAGAACATAAAAAAGCTCCTGAAGATTCCCTATAGCAAGTCCCACGTAAGCATGGCAGTGCATCGTATTGGAAGGACTCTCTTATTAGATGAGTTAGATATTCAAGAACTCTTTATGAGATCCTCTCAGGTAATACTTTCTGTGAAAAACAACCAGAAAAGCATAATTCTTACAACTTAAGATCACTAGAAGTAAGAGTTTATTTCAAAGAAAAGCCAAAGTGGAAAAACAGTTGGGTACTTTACTAATCAAGAAATGAGAGGTTGTACTGAAGATAAAGCTTTAATAAAGAAGAAATAGAAGAGAGAGAGAATAGGAAGGAAAATTACACTTTACGGAATACCAAAGACCAAGATTCTTATAAGGAAAAGAATGAAGTGAAGCTAGTGAAGAAAATTGAGAAAAATCTGTAAAATTTAGGGAATTAGTTGAATGAATTTTTGAATGTCTTTTGTCTCCATTAAAGAGATCTTCATAAAACATGGATGCTGGGAAATGTGAAAAATGTTAAAAGTTGTTCCCAAGAATAAATAGTTTTGGGGATTAATTGATTGTCTTAAAGCAGAGCATCTCAAACTGTATATTAGTGCAGGATTATTTCTCCTCCCCAGCGTATTGTGGATTGATACTCTGGTAAAATACAATAATAATCTTGGAGTGATATAAAGATTCCGAAGACTTACTCTCCATTTCCTTGTCCTGGCCTAGTAACAAAATGTTCATGATCCTGCCGGTCCATATGCCACTCTTTAAAGATTATTCTTGCAATGCTTTGATAAAGGAAAATAAGTTAGTTATTTAAATTAACATTTAAAATAAATACCACAGGTCAGTTCAATCTATAAGTATGTGCTAGGCACTGGGCAAGTCTTGGGATGTGACAAGGAGTAAACTGCAGTCCTTGCTTCTTAGCAGCTTCTAGGTTTGGGGTTACAAACACACAAATAATCATTTCAATACTGTGGGCGTAGTGGGCCTTACTCCATGTGCTAAGAAAATGTTACAGAGAACGATCACCCCTCTCGATGTAGGGAGACAAAGAGGACAGGGAGGTTGTCCAAAAAAGGTGGCATGACATTGAGTCTAGAAAGATGCTTGTTGGAGGAGTGTGTTTATGAAACATTCAAAAACTAAAGAGTCTTTCCTGTAGAAGAGAAATTGGTGACAAATTGTTTTGATTGTATGTCTGTTATATTTATTTAATAATTTGTTATTCAGACTGGTGATTGGACATGGTTAAAAGAGTTTTATCAAAGACTTATTGATCAGAAGTGGCAGAGGAAGAAGAAGAGTAAAGAGCACTGGTATCAGAAGGCTATTCTCTCCAAGTTTTTATATTACAGGTACTTTGCTGCTTGTTTGTTTATTTTAAGAGGAAAAGTGAAATTCTGATCTAAAATTTAGTTTGAAGCTAGTAAAAGTAATTAAGTTTTGCCACTGAGATATTCTTAAAATGTGTCTTTTATTCCTTTTTCCAAGATGTGTGCTTGATCACAGAATCTAGTTTGTGAAAACTGGCAGGCTGTTATATAAAATTAATTTTAGGAACAATTTGATGTTTTTTATTTCTGACTTGGCCAGTATCAATGGTGATGGAGCTGCTCAGCCCGTGCCATCTGCTGCAGAACAGCAGGACTCATCCAGTTCAGATCAGACAAATGACTCAGAAGGGGCTTCATGGCCTGCCCCTTTTGAAATGCCTTCTTCAGTTTCTGAAGATCCCAGTGCTTCTAATCAGGTTAGTTAGTACTTAAATGATAATCCATTAAACTCATTTAATAAGCCAAAACCAATTATTTTGTTAATAAAAATAAATAGGAGTAAAAAATATCTATCAATTTACTTCTCTCAATTAAGGAAAAATTTTTCTTTAGTAAAGTTTTCACCAGCATTTAAAGTAGTTTACTAATATACTTATCAATACTGATTATCCCCTTAAAGTTATAAGAGTATTGTATAACACAGCAATATAGTAGATTTTTAACTTTACTATATAGTACCTCTCAAACATTGAGACTTACCAGCCTGTTCGTTACTTAAATACTGACTTTCTTACCTTTTAATCACGTTGTTAGACCTAAAATAGCCCTTAAGATTTTCTGGATGGAATTCCTGAAGTACTTAGCTCATGTTTGTGTGATAAAACTTTTAGAAGGAAAGAGAACCACCTTATCTATTTTGTTTCCTGTCCTCTTGATTTCTTCTTATTTCTTACTTATTTCTGTCATATTGTGTCTGCCAAAGAATAAAATAACTCCGTAAATGTGAATTGTGGCATTTCTGTTTTCAGGAAAATTTTACAAACCCAAAGAAGATAAAAATTAAGATCTTTAACTTGGTGAATTGTGTTTTTTCCTCTTCTGTTTGTTCTCACATATTGAACACTATTTGACCAGATTGTTTTTATCTTCACAAATTGTACAATACTGGAGACAGATACACTTAACTTTAGTTTTAGTAGATTTTAAGATAGAGAAACATTCTCATAGAACTACATAATGAATTTAAATTTTTTCCCAAGGTAGGGAAACTGTAATGAAAAGGAAGTCTACATAGTGGAAACCACAAAGGGGTGGGGATGTGTGATTGAGAAGGGACATGGTGGGCGCTGGGGTACTAGCGTGTTCCAGGTCGTGACTTGGGTAATGGGTATGTGGGTAGTTTGCTTTGTAATCAGTCATTATACTGTATTGTTTGTTTTATGCATCTTCCTGTATGTGATTGTATTTCACTAAAGGAGTTTTTAAAGAATTAATTTAGTATCCGTTATAAAAAGGATTGTATAATAGAAGTATTCCTTCTCTATATTGCATTCTTCTCCAACCCTTATCCTTCTGTTCTTGCCACTGGTTTATGAGTTGGGAAAAATCGTGGTGCCTTTTGAGAATTTGTAGACTTGGATGTGAAGAAAGCAAACTGGCATTTATTGAGTATCTCTTATGTCATATATTTTGATGTGTATGTATATAAACTTTTTTTCTTCCTTGGTGCTGCCATGTATATAAATGTTGATGGTATCATTTTACAAATAAGTAAACTGAAGTTCATAAAACACAGGTATTTTTCCATGGACATACAGCCGATGAAGTCCAAGTAAGGGTTTAAACCCAGATCTTCCTCACTTCAGAGGCCTGTTCTTATAGCAGTACCCCACTGTATCCACTTGACACAGATTTAGGAGGGCCCTATAAGAAAATTATCTTAGCAATGGCTTACACCTAAGAGCTAGCTTGCCATAAAAATAATCTTTTACATATTACACTTTGTCTAAATTTTCACATTTAGAGACCTATTTTTGTTTGCAAGCTATCACCATGCAATTCTTGGTCTCAGAGCTAAAACTGCTAGTTTGAGACCCCTATTTAAGCAGTATGTGTACAGGTTAAAGAGGTGTCTTTGGTATGGTCTTGAGTCAAACCTTTATTGAGAACACTGTAACCCAGAGCCTGAGCTCCCACAGAAGCAACTACCTGGCAAATGCAATTCTGGGTCTTGGTGCATAGGTTGAGAAATTGTCTGTATAAACAAATAATTAAAAGTTTGAAGTTCTGTTAGGATTCCTGAGGGAGAAACCAGGATACAGCAAAAGTGCTTGAGATGTCCTGTGTTTGCAGTCTACTCTTAACTGGCCTAGACAGGTACTGAGCCTATCAGCATATGTTTAGGTTGAGAAATAGAATTTCTTGGAATAAGCAACACACACACACATACACATGCCTGCTCTTCATGGGGTGTATTAGGGCATCGACATTAATGGTTTAAAGTGTTTCTTTTTTTGGCCACCTTAGAAATTGTGGTATCACTTAATGGCATTTGCCCTAATGGTTGGAAAATTGGTTAACTAGTTTACCCACTGTCAAAAGTCCTCCTTTCTAAGTGTTTTCCAGAATGTATTCCACCGAATGTATTAAGAACAGAAAGTGTTCTGAGACTAAATCAGTTGGGGAACACCAAATTATACAGAGGTGAAGTCAATTTTCATAGGAGCTTTTTTTATGGTAATAAGCATTGTTACACTCCAAAAGGGAGTATATAGTAAGCAGCATTTTTCATACCTGACTAGAAAATTTTCACTGAGTATCCCAGAGACTGGTGTTCTGTGAAGCACACATTAGGAAATGCTAAACCAGGAAGCATTATGTTGATAACTGTCTCTTAAAAATTGGTTATGATTTCTTAGGAACTTTTTAATTAAGTCAAGATGGAGTATACTTAAAGAACCAGTAGTAGTCACATTCACGCAGAAAAATGAAAACCTTTGAGAGCTTAAAATAATCTTTAATCTTTATCATTTGATAAGATCTAAATGTGATTAGCTTATTATAGCTGAAGTAAGCCACCCAAGGATGAGGGTTAATGATTTGTATTAGCCCTAATTCACAAAAGTAAGTTTGAGGTGTATGCTTTGAATGTTAAGGTTATGCTTTTTAAAAATTGGCCATTTTAAAGAAATATGGCAGCAGAATCACTCCTTATCCTTGCACTTTTCACAGGGAAGTGAGCCTCTTGAACCCTCATACATAGTGGGGCATGTGGCCTCAGCACCCAAAGAACAAAACCTGACTCCTTTATTCAATGACGGGGAGAACAGTCAGGTATGCTTTCCATGGTATCCAAGCTGAGACACCTAATCCCCAGTCTACTTCGTTGTTTAAAAGTTACTCTAAATTGGAATCGGTAGAGGAATAAATCCACTTGATCTTGGAATGGCTTTCTAAATCATCTCTGTGATCTTATAGTTCTGTGACTTAAATTTACTGCTTTCTTTGTCTTTTTCTTTTCCTATTCTTTTTGTTGATTTTGGGGGGAAATTACGGATCTCTTGTTTATTATAATCTTTCCTATTTTATTTTAAATCAAAGGGTCTTAAAAATGATTTTGTCCGGAATATTTTATGGACATTTGAAGATATACATATGTTGGTCGGCTCTAACATGCCTATATTCGGAGGTGGCAGATATCCAGCAGTCAGTTTACGTCTCAGGTAAACCAAAATTGTATCCCTCCTTCATCTTAAATTATTTAATTTCTTCTTTAGAAAGAGTGTCCCAGCTGCTTTCACTTACCAATTTGGTCAGCCTCTTCTTTTTATAGGTTTCTTCATCCCCCTTCCCCTTCCAATTGAAATGGCCACAATGAGGAAGGAGCTATCGTAAATACTGAGAGCCCCATAGCTAAGTCTTTATTCCAGGCCTTAATTGAAGGGAGTCAGAGGTCTGGTGGACTGGGCTGGTTTTATGTCTGAATCTGATGTTTGTGAGAATACAATAGAATTTATTTAATTCTTTAATGAGATGGTTCACCAGCTTCCTGTTAACCAATGGTGAGCATTTTCCTTAATGCTCCAGCTGTATTTGTTCATATTAGCCAATGTGATTTCTGACTTGGGCATCCTGTATCTTGGTCAGTCTTTCACCTCAGGTTGTACAAGGAGCATGCAGTGTGCTTGCAGTCTTCTGTGGTCATCTTTCCTTCTGGCCTTGTTATAAACTCCTCTGGACATCCAGTTAGAAATACACAAACAGTTTATGGAAAGATGTTAAAGATAACACAACCACCAAGCTACATGTGCAAAATCATCAGAAAAGAAACCATAGACATCATTTTCCATCTAGGGAGAATAGATTAAAATATTTACATGGGGAAAAAAGTCTTAGACAATTCATTATGGAACATCTTAATTAAACCAAATAACACTAGAAATGTGTATTTTTAGGGATAACAACAAACCAATTAATGTGCTAACTGGAATTGACTATTGGTTGGACAACTTGATATGCAATGTACCAGAGCTTGTGATGTGTTTTCATGTAAATGGAATTGTACAGGTAAGATAAGTGTGACTGTTATCTAATAACCTCTCAAATGCAAATTGATGCAGAAAATACCCCACCTAGGTTTTTAAGGCCCTTAAATATTAAAGTGTATTTTTGGCAGGGAAGACAGCTGTGAAAAAACCTGAAAGTTGAGTGTTTTCACATTTAAATTGGTGATTTTAGAATTCTGGATGTTACAAGAGTATAATATTGCAGGGAATTTATGGTAAGGAAGATCGTGAATAGATTAAAACCTGCATTTGTAGCCATAGAATTCTAATTCTTTTTTTTTTTTTTTGAGGTACTGGGGCCGGGAATTGAACCCAGGACCTTGTATGTGGGAAGTTGGCGCTCAACCACTGAGCCACATCAGCTCCCCTGAGTTGGTTTTTTTCATTTGTTTGCTTGTTGTTTTTTTTTGTTTTTAGAAGGCACCGGGAACCGAACCCGGGACCTCCCATGGTGGAAGCAGGCACTCAACCACTTGAGCCACTCCCCTAATTAACTTTTAATGCAAAGCACCTATAGTAATTACCTGAAAGTGTTTATACCGTGGAGGTATTTCTTCAATATACAAATATCTAAATATATGCAAAGTTTTAGGGGGAGAAAAAGGCCACAGAGAATAGTGCATAAAGTACATAGTTTATTTAGCACATTCTTCTTGAGCATGTACTATTTATGAGGCACTTTGTCTCCATTATAAATGTTGGGGGAAGACAAAGATAGAGTTTGGTCTGTTCTCAGAAAGAGATAGTCTAATGAGAAATAAAGATGTGCAAAGAAAAAAGTAGGAGACAGTAGGTAATTAAAAGTGTAATATGTACATAGAAGTCTTGATCAGAGAAAGGTGAGATTACTTCTATTTGCTATGAAAGGCTTCCTGGAAGAAGTGCCATCTTAACTGTGTCTTGAATAATGGCATCCTAAAAAACAAGAGATGGATTTTAAAAGACTAATGTAGGTCTGTGAATGGGGAATGGTAATAAATCCCGTTAAGTGGGATGCCGAATTCATGTAGCTCAGTTGTTGGGAATAAGGTTGGAAAAGTCAACAGCCAGATGGTGGAGGGTCTTGAATGCTGAGCTAAGGAGTTTAGATTTGGTTCAGTTGGTAATCTTGAGACAGAGAAGGTTTTGCACCTGGGTGGTGATATTTCTTGTGTTGGAATATTAATTTGGAGATAGCATGGAGGATAGACAGGGACGACTTGAAGGCAGGAAAGCTGGTACTTTTGCAAGTAGTATAATGCACTTATAGCACAGAGGAAATATTGAAAATTGACTGGTAATAGCATATACTGAGTGCTGATTTTGTTCCAGACACTAAGTACATTACATGCATTACCTTATTTGATCTTACCTACCTTGTGTACTGTTACCCCATCTGCTGGAGGTTAACTCAGGGTCACATTGCTAAAAAGTGGTGGTGCCAGTATTTGAGTCTAAATCTGGTTGAGGCGTACTTCTAAGAACCTTTATACGCTAACCCAGTGATTCTTAATCTGGGGTCACTTGTGGCCTCTTGAAAACTATACTTGCTTGGGCCCCCAGTATTCTGGAATTTGTGCATATATCTTTTTAGAAAGCTTTGTAGATGATTCTGATTTGCGCCCTCTGTTGACAACCACTGTTATAACATCACTTTAAATGGCAACATTTAGTGAGAGAAACTATAGTGGGGTGGAGGGGATATGGTGCGAGGTGTTGGGGGTGTAGAGGGAGGAGGAGTTAAAGGGAACTCAGGGTTCAGGAACTAGAATAATGGTGGTATCATTAGCTGAGATATGGACATTAAGTTGGTTTAGGCAGAGAAGGTGATATTTGTTTTCAGCATGTGTTCAGTTTGAGGAAAGCATAAAAATGTCCAGTGAGCCTTTTGGAATTGCAGCCATTAGAGGGGCTGGAGCTAGAGAAATAAACTGGGGTATACTCTGTCTAGATGCTGTTAAGAGTTCATCACCAAGGGAATCTATTAAGAGCAAACAATGGAGCCTTTCCCCATCTGAGTGAAAATGGGGAGCCTGCAGAGAGAGAGCAGGAGAACCAGAATAGTGCCATATGGAATCTGGGAGGGAGGTGTTTAAGACAGATTGCCAAAGCATCGGGGACTTTAGGTGAACCAAGAAGGGTGAAAACCAACCTTAGGTGTCTGTGTTTGGTCTTATCTTCTGATTGGTTTTGGAACTAGTCTTTGAGTACTTCAGAAAATGTGGTCAGAGGCATTTAGGGAAGTGTGAACAGAAGCCAAGTTAGAAAAAAATATGGAGGCTTTTTAAAAACAGTTGGAGCCATGTCCATGCAGCCTTTTCTCTCAAGCCCCTTTGCTCTTACTGCTGCCTCCATCCCCTTGTGCTTTATCTCTGTAAAGGTAGAGTCCAGCTCAAAACAAAAAAAATGTCCAGTGAAAATGCTTCCAGTTGATTCTCTTCCTTTAATCTATGACCCTAGTCTGGGGAAAGGAAAAGGTAGGTATATATTTTTTGATAAGATAGAATAGAAGAAAATATACAACGCAATTTGTTCCATGTTATGTTAGAACAGAAAAAGATGCCTAAATCTGATTCTAACTTGGTAAGGATTTTCCCTTGACAGTCCTGTAGTAAATCACCATAACTGATGGGGGCGGATCATTTCCTTTGGAATATTGGAGCAGAAAAAAAGATTGAAAACCACTGGTTTAAACCATTCTATGTTGTACAGATCTCTCATTGCAGGATTTATGCATTTGGTTGCTTTTCTTAACAAGAGAAGTGTTGCTGTCTCGGTTTTCTCTTAAGCTGTACACCTGTGTTTTACAGAAGTATGAAATGATAAAGACAGAAGAGATTCCCAATTTGGAAAACTCTAATTTTTCTACTAAAGTCATAAAAGACATTGCACAGAATATATTATCATTTCTGAAATCGAATTGTACCAAAGAAGGGCATACTTATTGGTTATTTAAAGGTAAGCTAATTCTTAAATGAGCAGTAATTGTTTTGAGTGACTACTGTAAAATGAGATTTGTTTTTCTTTTCAGCAAGTGGCAGTGATATAGTGAAGCTCTATGATCTCACTACCCTTTGTGAAGAAACTGAAGACAAATACCAAAATCCATTTACAATGCCAGTGGCAATTCTCTTATATAAGTGAGTGCTTTAAGAATTTAAGGTGAAGTAGCCTTATGCATTGTTAAAGCATACGGCCACACTATCTGAATCAAGTCTTTTAAATACTTTTTAGATTTTCATAGTTTTAAAATAAAAATGTGGACTGTACCAAATATTACTCAACTTTCCTGTGAAAACATAGTATAAACTTTTTGTGGGGTAAAGTACAATATTTAGTTGTTTCTTAAAACCCTTGTTCTACTGGAAAGAAGTGAGCGCATTCCTAGACTTGGGACTGGCAGAGAATGATGAATGAGAGTAAAGTTGATACAAACCTTTTTTTTTTTTAGGGTTGCTTGCAACATGATGATGAAGAAGAATCAAAATAAGAAATACTATGGGACTATTAGAACATTGCTCCTTAATTGTGTTAAATTGTTGGACAAAAGCAGGCATCCTCAGGTAAGATTAACATATGTTCTCTTAAAAAAAAATTCTAGGGGACGGGATGTAGCTCAGTGGTTGAACGCCTGCTTCCCATGTACAAAGTCCTGGGTCCAATTCTTGGTACCTCCTAAAAAATAATAATTCTGGCATTCTTATAGAAAATTGTTGCTTTAGACAATAAAGCTTCCTAATTCATATTTTTGTAACTGTTCTGTCTGGTACAATAGCCACTTACAACATGTAGCTGTTGAGCACTTGAAATGTGCCTAATCTTAATTAAAATATGCTATAAGTATAAAATACATATGAATTTTGAAGATTTAGTGTGTGTGTGTATATGTGAAAACTTACTACATGTTGAAATAATATTCTATATATAGTGGGTTAAATATAATATATTAAAATTAATTTCACCAGATTATACTTCTTCTAATGTGGCTACTAGAACATTTAAAATTTTATATATGACTTACTTTACATTTCTTTTGGACAGTACTGTTTTATAAATTTGTAAGTCATGTAATTCTAACAAGTTGGCTGGTTTTTCCTTATCACTATTAGAAGGTAAAAAAACTGTCTTTAAATATCTTTCAATAGATCCATTTACACTAATGCACCTTATTATCATTTTGTTAGTATAAATAAACTTCATATTTCAAACTTCAGTATATAAAAGCATCTCTTAAAATACTCTGTCATGCTTCCCACAATTTTACACTACCCTTATTCTCACTTGTCTGGATTTCACAACTGAGTTTCTGTATAAGGCTAATTGCATCCTATTTAAATCAGAAAATGTATATAATATGTGCATTTAAAAAAAAAAAAATCTAAGCTAATTTCGATTGTAGCCACATCCAGTTGGGTATATAGACTATCCTAGAAACCAAACCCACAGAAAAAATGTTCAAAGAAAAATGGCAGAACAGTATCTGACTTAAATAATTCCTGTTTGAGATGGTGTTGTTTAGTGGAACTTGAATGGTTTATGTGAAAGTTAGAAAATAGTGTTAAGATTAAGTGTCTTTGATTAAGAATTGCTTGATAAATAATACAAGGAGATAAATGGTGATACATAAATGCTAAGTTTACAGTCATCAGGATGGACTTTTTCCTCATTAGCTTGTATTTTGCACCTGCCCCGCGCCCCTCCCCCCAATATGTTGTATAGTAAATATTAGTTGAAGATAAACCTGCAATAGTTCATATGTATTTGTAAAGAGAAATTTGGGTTTCTTACTTGGTATGGGATTGTATCTATTTTAATTAGGACACTACACATAAAAGGTTTTGTCTGTCTCCAGTGAAATGCACTTGCCGCTTTTTTTGAGAGAGCTGGGGATGGACTATTTACAGGAAGTAAAGAACATTTCATCCCATGAGGATTTTACAGATCATACCCAGGGTATTTGTAACTTTGAATTAGGAACATTTCTGTATGTTTTATAGCCTGTATGGTGAAAACAGCCTAGTAGTAGACCTCCTCCCCAGATTTATTAGCGCAGTAGTAAAATACATGCCTTTCTAGATCAATTTTGATTACTTATCCATATTTTTTTTTTCTTTTTATAAGATTATTGCTTCAGCTAATTACATGCTTTCAGAACTTTTTCAATTGGATGAACCTAAAAAGGAGGAAAGTTCAGAATCTCCTTTAAATGAGAACTCTGATGAAAGTTACAGTGAAGAAGAGGAGGAAATGGCAGACAGCGATGAAAATGGATCCTATAGCACCAGTTCTGATCCATCGGATGATAACAAAGCAGTCGCTATAATTAAGTCTGTTGGAGAACTGTCAGTACCAGAAAAATACAAATCCATTCATCAAATCAGAGTAAGCATGTTGGTAAAATGTTAACAATGGAAAAACAAGCAGATGATAATTGGATATAGTTAGCTTGTCAGGCAGTCTCAGAAAGTGGCATTATTTCAATAAATTCTTCATGGTCAAGGGTCTGATAATCCTCAGCTTCATGATTTCTAAAACTTGGTTTTATAATTGTCCCAGAGTAATTGACCCACAATGATGGGCTCATGTTTGAACCAGACATGGATATATTAATTTCCTGGGACGGGGGGAGCATTCCTTTCCAGTGACCAGTGTACAGTCACGAGTCGTGTCCTCTCACTGCGGCACTTCTTTGTGGGTTTTTCTGTTTGTTTTGTTTTTAGAGAATTTGTGAGTTTGTAGAACAACCATGCATAAAATACAGGATTCCTGTACACCATCCCACCCACCAACACCTTGCATTGGTGTGGAACATTTGTTACTATTGATGATAGCACTTTTTTATATTGTAGTATTCTTTTTTTTTTTTTTTAAACAGTAGTTACCTTTGTTTCAATGATGAATGATTATTAAAAATACTTATTTGAGGTTTTCACCTTGTTGAGACACAAACTATGGAGTTTGCTTGGTGAGCAGAGAATCAGAGTGCAAAAGGGGCAGCTCGTTGATTCACAGTGGACAGAACCGGGCACGGGCCCTGTGCTGTGAGAGCCATGGTCATGTCAGCCGGGGCCTGGTCAGGGCCAGACAGAACCTGACAACTTCCTGCCTTTTAGGTTTTTCTTGGTGTGGGTTGTTTTGACTGTTCTGTCATCTGTCTTTCTCCAGACAGTATAATTTCATTTCAGTTTTCTAAATGATAATTACTTTGCAGTCCTGTCTCCCTGTGATTAGATCCAGATCAGTCTTACAAGAGTTCTGGCTGTTCCCTGAACTGAAACTCAGTCACATTTACTAATAATATCTTGGTTTAAGTTCTGAGTTTAACTTTCAGACTAAAACTTTATATCCAAGTAAGTTTTTGTGAGGACACTTTCTATATTGCCTGTCTTTCTGATCTTCTCTTCCTTTGTCTTCCCCCTAATTTACCCTAGCCACACCGGCTTTTTTTCTTTTGCTCAGACATGTCAAGATTATTCTCATGCATTTGCTTTTGCTGTTGCTTCTGCCTGGAACATATCTTTCCCCAGATCTTAATCCTTAAGTCTTGGCTGAGGGGTCGCCTCAGAGAAACCTTCCCTGACCGCTTTAGCCAGAGCGTGCTCTCTTCATGCCCTCAACCCTGCATCACTCTCTTTTTATCTCCTTCCTGGAGTTTATCTGTACCTGAAGTTCCTATTTTTATGTTTGTCTGTCTCCCTTCATGAGATTGTAAGCTCCTTGAAGGTATGGCCACTCTTCTTTTGTCTCTGTTGGCTAGAACACAAAAGGGTTTCTCACCATTTGTCTAAATGACTGTCCATTGCCCATGAAAATTTTAGTTCACTTTTAGCTTGAACCCCACAGTGGAGCAAAATATATATATATTTCTGGTTATAAACACAAATTTTTATTGCAGAAGTCACATGTATTTGGGAAACTGCATTGTAACCCAAGACTTTACAGTTAGATAATCAGCATTGTAGTGGTATGCTCATATCACTTTTTTAGAGACAGCACTTTTTTCCAGGATCTGAAACACTGAAAAAATGCAGTCATAGTATTCCATATGAACATGTCTTTCGTTAGCTTTGTGGTACCAGCGCTAGATGAATTTTTTGGTGTACTGAAAATCAGCATAGGCTTCAGGGTCCCAGCTCTATCACTCACTTACGGTGTGCTTGAACAAATTACTTAACATCTGTGCCTGCTTCTCTTCTATACATGAGAATAGTAATACCAACCTTACAGGATTGAGTGAAATGAAATGCCTGTCAGAGGCCTTTACCCACAATAGTCACTTAATAGATGGAGGTTGTTTTGGTTTTGCTCTTAATTAAGTATTTAAATTACACAATGAGAACCTTGGTTCTCTGCTAAATGTCTGCTAAATTGATATTGTTAACTGTATGTTACCAAGTTTCCATGCTAATCAAGGGTAGAACTGACCTGTTAGATGAGGTATACTTTATCTAAAAGAGCTCTACTTGTATTCTTTATCACAACAAATTTGTTTTTTTTAATTTTACATACATAAAGCAACATATATCCTGCAAGATTTTTTTAAGCAACTTTTTTTTGTTAATGTTTTTAACTATTTAATCTGCAACAAGAACAGTAGTATCTATTAACCTGAATATCAGCTACTTCACTAAGCTGAGTACATGAGCAAATTTCTAAATTTTTGATTTGTGGGGCTTTAGTAATTCCCAGGAGATGAGAGCTATGGAATTTGTTGTATTGGTAACATGTTAATAATTCTAAATATTTGTTTCTGAAGCCTAGCTGTGCATTTCCAGTTTGCCATGACACAGAAGAACGCTGTAGGCTTGTACTTAGCTATGTTCTGGAGGTAAGTTTAAGTTTAGTCTTCACGTCTTCAGTAAAATTTGCACTTGATATGCAAATAGTACTTGCTGATTGGTTTCTGAATGATATTCTGCTGTGATTTTTTTCCTTAAGCATAAAGTGAAAATCGAATTGTTTTTCCCAAATCTTTCAATCAAACTTAGTTTTCAAAGTGTGTTTTCAAAATATAAATTTTCCTAAATTTATTCAGTAGTCCAGATACTGTCTTATGTTTGGTTTTCAGTTGACCTTCTGTTAAGTATGTAGTAAATATTTTTCCTTCTTTTAAGGGTTTAAAATCTGTGGATAACAGCATTAAAAAAGAAAGTGACCTTCCTGCAGCTGACCCCAATACCCCAATCCCATTAAAATATGAAGATGAATCTACAAGGGGGGCTCCTGAGGGTCTGGAGAAGCAGATGGCCTTGTTTTTAGACAAAAGTAAGTTGAATTGATGTGCAAATAAGGCCTTTTCAATAGAATAATGTACTGGTGCTTTATCAACAGCAAATATATATCAATTAAGGCATTCACTGAAAGGAATTTAGAAAAAGGATATCATGTAAATGAGAAGGAGAGGAAATGCCCTTTAATTTCAAATCTAAAACAAAGCAGGGTAATTGTGATCCTTTATAGATAGTTCTAATAAGAACATAAGAAACCAGATTTTTCCCACTACCTACTGTGGGAACAAGCTCCTTTGGCCTAGAAGGTTCTCCTAAGAAAGCTTCTTCAGGGAAAGTAGCAGAGGGCTTAAAATACAGGCTTAGGAACCACACTGCCTCGCTTTCAGTCGTCAAAGGCCTATTATGTTTTGTCTGGTGCTGCTATGAGTAGTAACATACTTTGGCTGATTCCCCCTTTTTGAGCCTCATTTTCTTTCTTCCAGAATGAAGATAATAGTACCCCTTTAAAGGACTGTCATAAGGATTAAATAGGTTAATATAGGTAGTGTGCTTAGAACTATGCATGTAATAAGCACCATAGAAGTGTTAGCTGTTGTTCCTTAATGGTCCTTGAATAAGCTGGAAAGTCACTTATAAGTTCCCTACTTTGTTCTTCAGGAACAAAAAAAACTTGGTTGACAAAAAAATCTTGTAGTATATATGCTGCTTTATGTATGTAAACTTAAAAAAAAAAATTTGTTGTGATAAAAAAGAATACAAGAAAAAAAACTTGGTTTTTTTGTTTTGTTTTAAATCTAAGTTTAAATTTAGATTTAAATCTTAAATCTTTTTCCAACTTTATCCCTTATCGCTACTCCCTTTAATTAGTTTCAGTGGTTTAGAAAAATGTTTTGAAAGCCTGTATGTTGGAAATAATGCCAAGTGTTATTTATACCTTTCTTCTTTTCATGAACAGAAATAGAGGGGGAGTAGAAAGATTTATTTGCCCAGCATTTATATAGTGTTTGCCATAGGCCAGTCTGAAACCTGCGTTCAGCGAGGAAAACCACACCAAGGCTTTGATAACTCTGTGCCTTCTTCATGGTATTCTTTTGCTATTTCCTTCCATCTCCACATTACCACTTCTGCTGTGAGCACTTACTGAAACCTGCCTTATATTATAGTCATCTGTGTTCAAGGGTTACACACACACACACACACACACACACACACAATTGTGAGTGAGAACTTCATCTTTAGTTTTCTTACAATGCCTCTCAGAACACTGAACAGTCTATAGGTTTTTATTCATTTATAAAACATGTTTCTTTGGCCTTAAAGAATTTGTGTAATAATAGTAGCAGAGGAAAATAAAATACATGTACAAATAAAAGCTTAGCAGAGACTAAGTACTTTTCATTGCCTCACATGACTCGTGTTAAATTTTATAGCTGAGAGATGAAGGCATGTTCCCATGGCATTTTGTTCTCCCCACTGTAATTGCACTTAGTGTATTTGTTGTGGCTTATTTTGTCAGTCTCTTTCCACCTCTAGTCTGCAGTCATAGGGACCCTATAACTTCACATTGCTCTTTCTAGTGCCTAGCACAGAGCTTGGCACAGAAGTGATTATTTGTTGAATGAAAAAGGTAATATGAAAAAGGGCTGGACTTTAAATAAAGAGTATTCCTGATAGAGGAGACAGCAAATTAAGATAAGAGTAAAAGCAGGCAGATATGCAGGGAACAAGTGGTAACATACTTTGACTGATGTGTGGTATGGGTGGAGTAGTAGCAAGTAAGACAGAAAACGTGTACCTTCCAAAGTGGGCTAAGATGCTCAGATGTGATTTAAATGGTTAGAAGTCATTTTAATGCTTTATGACAAACGTTTGACCATGATGAAAGCTGTGCTTTAGGAAGGTAACTTGTTGGTAGGGTGACATGTAGACTGGCAAAAGAAAGCAGATGTCAGTGGTGAGTTTAGTTATGTTTGACCCTAAAAGAGAATGAGAGAATTGATGAATGCAGAGATGCAGATTATCTTCAGAAATTCTAAGTGAAACTATTTAAAACACTTGTCGTTTTCCTTCCTTCCTTTTAAGAAGTAAAGCATAGTACTTAACACTTTTGTTTTAGCAAGAGTACCTGAGTCTAAGTGTTTCTATCAATAATCAGAAAATATTGTTTATATTGAGACTTATATTCAAATAAAATGTGCTGCTTTTTTCCCCCGTGTCACAGTGGGCTCCCTTCAGAAGGGTAATTACTCCAGTCAATCTGGAATGATCCCTGGTTCTTGGCAACATAAAATGAAACTTCAGCTGATTCTCAAGTCGTCAAAGGCCTATTATGTTTTGTCTGATGCGGCTATGAGTCT
Organism: Cabassous unicinctus; assembly: GCA_029593785.1. Classification (NCBI taxonomy): domain Eukaryota; kingdom Metazoa; phylum Chordata; class Mammalia; order Cingulata; family Chlamyphoridae; genus Cabassous; species Cabassous unicinctus. The sequence goes on from JAQZBX010020241.1 coordinate 19,634, forward strand.
TCAGAAATACGGAAGGGCGTTACGATACATTAAGTTAGCTCTGCAGAGCCATGGTAAGCCACTCGAAGTAGGCTGAAGAGATGCTGGGTGGGGGGTGGGGTGGACAGAGACAGTGTCTGAATCACAGTGAGCTTTTACTCCAGTCTCTGTTGTGAAAGTGTATTTTAGAACAAGTTTTCCTAATCCTGAGTATGTTACCTAGTATTTTATTTTCTTCTCTGAATGGCTTAATATCTCCTTATTTTTAAATATGTGAAGCCATATGTGCTATGTGACATAAAATAGAGTAGATACAGTGGTGCAGAGCTTTCAGCTGGTAGCAAATTTTCTTAATATTTACTGTGTTTATTAATTTTTAATGCACTTGTGTTTTTTCCTTCCCACCCTGTCCAAATAGATACTTATTGCTGTCTCTGTACCAATATGCTTTCTGAAGTGCTGCTGTTTCTTTCTCAATATTTGACACTCTGTGGTGATATCCAGTTAATGCTAGCCCAAAATGCAAATAATAGAGCAGCACACCTTGAAGAGTTTAATTATCAAACAAAAGAAGATCAAGAAATATTACACAGCCTCCACAGAGAGTCCACCTGTCAAGGTATGCTAACAAGACGTGTCTATTCACATTAGGATTATTCAGTCCAGTTTAAGCTTGTGTAAGTATGTCCAGAAAAATAGCCAAAGTATTCAGTGTTTTGATATTTTTTGTGTTTTGATTTCTTAATTTTAAAATTGATCATTATCCTGAATATTAGTATATAAAATGGTTTTGAAATATTTTATAATTAATAATTATACAACTAGAATAAGCTTTGAAGACAATTGTGTTGAATTTTTACACTTTTTTTCATGAGGTTTTTCTAGGTAACCTTTTTAGTTAGCTAACCAAACTATGGCTTTTCTTTTGAATAGGGATAATAGTTGGTGAAAGTGGCTGAATTACCTTATGAATGATTCCTGGGAGCTAAGATAGAAATCATTTTTAAAAATTCGTTCAGAGCCAGCTGTCTTACTGAATATATCACTCTTGTGGGGTTGGCAGATTTTAAAACTGGGAAATAGAGTCATTTAATCCAGAGGAGCAGTGGACAGTTCCTCTTAGCTCAGGACTGTTACCTAAGCTCCCTGCAGTTTGGTTAGAACACGAGATAGAACATCGGTCTTCAGAAGGTGCTTTCGCAATGTGTCATGGAATTGTTTCATTATGTTCCTAAATTGTTTATATCTGCTCCCTTAAATTGTTTATCCAGTTCACCTAAAAAGTTTTGGACAGTTAATAGCTAGAGAAGTATATTGGAGGAAATGTATTATTGCCTAATTTTTTGGCCTTTTCTCCCCTTCTCCTGTGTTTCTCAAGCAGTCTTTTTTTAATAAACACAGTGGGGAAAATCCTCAGCATGTTTTTACCACTCCCATCATATTAGTTTCATTTAAAATACTTCTTAGTGAGAGTGCTATTCTCTCACTTGTTTTAGTGTTATCAGCAGGAGTGCTATGTCTTTTTCACCTTTGGTTTTGAGCCCTGTGCCTCTTTACTCCTTTTCCCCTATATGCCATTTAGAAGTCTGAGGGCTCATCCAGCACATTCCTCAGGGCCTTAAACTTACCCTGGCAAACCATAGTGCATAGAACTAATTTCTTGTAGCAACCAAGGCTTTATTTCAAGAAATATTTGCATTTATTAAAAAGAAATGTTTACTTTGTACCAGTAGACACCTTTAAGTCTGTACTTAATAAACGAGTATACCTTGTTATTTCCTTAATAAATAAGTTAAAATCTGGGTGATGGGGATTGTTTGGTACTTATAGGCAAGAAACCGTTTCTTTTAATCAAACATTAATGTCCCAAGAAAATAGTTTTATAAATACATTTTGAGATCATTACTATGAAACTTTAGTTGTATTCATTGAATCTTAGTATGCTTTATTACTATATTGGAATTTCTCTGATTTTCTTGTTCAGACTTAAATATTTAGAGATCTTTACACTGAAACTTACATTGTAGTCATTGAATGTTAGCGTGCTTATATTACTTTTTCTCTGACTTTCTTGATACTGAGATATAAGGAATGAGTATTCACATGACTCACATTGATGTTTCCTTTTTCCCTTTTCAGGATTTGCATGGGCCACAGATTTGTCTACGGACTTAGAAAGTCAACTTTCAGTTAGTTGCAAATGTTATGAAGCTGCTAATGAAATCTTGCAATTTAGTGAATTAAAAAGCCAAAATCCAGAACACTATGTACAAGTATTGAAGAGAATGGGTAACATTAGAAATGAAATCGGTGTGTTTTATATGAATCAGGCTGCTGCATTACAGAGTGAGAGAGTATGTGAGTATCTCTTTGGAGTCTCCCTTTATTGTCTATTCTATGAAAAAATAATGCTCATTTATCATGGTTCAAGTAAAGAATGCACACTTGATTTTATGTCATAAAGGCATGCTCTGTTAGAGAATTTTTTATCGTTAAATGTGCACACATCAGATTAGGAATAAATATTATTTTCCTTTGGGATTTATCATTTCTGTGTCCTCCATTCCCACTTTTATCCTTCCCTCCATCCTTCTCATTTTAGAAGTGAAGTGGACAGCCAGCCACATGCTAGGCTTGTGCTGGACCTGTGGTTGGTAAATGATGGTCTTCCTTCTAGTTGGGAAGCCAGATACGAATAGAAATCTCTGGAAAATGCTGTAATAAAGTACAAATGCATACTGAGGAAGAGTGAGGAACCCACCGTGGCTGTTGGGCTCTCAGAAGGCTTTTGGGAAAGAAGGTGTAGTTCGGGCAGGGCAGTGCATGATTTGTAGAACTTCAGCAAAGCAAATCTGAGGAGGAGAAGGCCTCTCAGGCTGAGGAGGCAGCATTGGGAGGAGCAGAGAAGTGGGGCCCAGAGGATGTTTAGAGGAGTAGTGAGTGGTCTTGTGTGATTCAGGCAGAGGGTGAAGATTTGGGCCCAGCTGTGTGAAAAGGTGTAATTTAGTAGTCAATTAGGAATGTGTGCTTAGAGCTCTTAGGACTAGAGTACATAGATTGGAAACTGCTCATATAGAGGTGATAGTTGAAACCCTAAGAATGGATGAAAATGGAAAGGCTGACCACAGCATGAGAAAGGAAAAGAGGGTTGTGATAGAACTGAGGGTGACAGGTAAACTGATGAAATATGTGAGTGCCTATTGACCTACAAACTGTGCCTGGTACTAGGGATTCAAATTTTGCCCCCAAAGAGATCATTACTAGAGAGTGAACCTCTGCATTTTAAGGGGCTTTCGAGGAGGAAGAATTGGTGGAGGAGGATGAGAGGCTGTCAGAAACCTAGGAGAATTGGATAAAACACTTTTTCCAGTTGTAACCTTAAAGCTCCATGGGGATGGCATCTTGTCGGTCTTTACAAAATAATGCTTTGCTCAGCTGTTTTTATTTGCTTGCTTTAATATCAGCCAGTTAATTTGGAGGAGGGCTGCCCTTGAGTGTGCTGAGCGGCGCACTGTGGTTGGTCCCAAGTGGCTGGCTCTCCACCACAGATTGGCTGTCACTGCATCCTACTCTGCAGCAAGAGAAGTTGGTGGGATTGACACTGCTGTCCACTTACAGAATTTTCTTTGTTTTTGATTTTTGGGAAGTGAGCAGAAGTGTGTCTGCTGCAGAGCAACAGTTGTGGAAAAAAAGCTTTTCATGTTTTGAAAAGGGAATTCACAACTTTGAGTCAATTGATGATGCTACAAATGCTGCCCTTTTATTATGTAACACGGGAAGGCTCATGCGTATTTGTGCCCAGGCACACTGTGGCGCAGGAGATGGATTTAAACGTGAATTTTCACCAGAGGAAGGCTTGTATTACAATAAGGTAAGTTGTTGGCAAGTGTGTGGTATTTCATCCACTCACTCGTAATTGTCATTGACACTTGGCCATTACTCCACCAAAATATTACAGAACTAAAAAAAACTAAAACTGTGATGATGGCACAGGAATAGAGCATTAAAATCAAACACTTAGAAACTGGCCTATGAGGAGTTGGAATTTGTGACATATTGAATTGGTAGGAAAGAGATTTGTGTTGATGCAACCAAAGTGGATGTCAAGTGGATGAAAGATTGATGTGGGGAACGTGAAACTGTACAGCTACCTGAAGAAGACACTGGTAGAAGGGCACAGGATGGAGGGACTGACAGCTTTCCAGGCCTGGCCCCAGAAGCAGAAATAATTAAGTAATAGAACGTTTTAAAAATGTATATCAGAAAACAAAATTGAAAAGCAAACCACAATTTAGGGAAAATACAACATATAAGACAGATCAGGGATTATACTCTTTATGTAAAGAACAATTAGGAATCATTGAAAATAAACTAGCCCATAAGAAAATGGGGAAATAACCTGAAAAGGAAATTCACATCCGTTTTTTTTAAAAATTAAATGGCTAATATATGTGTAAGAAACAATTTTTCAAAATTTAAATTTATGTGAAATTTTAAAATTGAATTATTGCTGGGTGATGGAGTTAAGTGTGATTTGTTTGTTTAGATATAATGACCATGTATTTGAGGATGGTGGTGACGAGGTAGAAGTTATTTCTTCTTTTGAAAAAATTAAATAGCAGTTTTCTTTATCTATATACTTTTCATTTTTCCTAGTTAACTAGTTGTGTAAAATGTAATTTTCACTTAGGTGAAAAAAAAAAAAAAAGGAAGAAAATGCAGGCATCACCATGAGTCAGAAAGCCCCACTAAGGAATAGCTTCCTCAGCACCTTGAGATAGAAATATGGGATGGCACTCAGTCCATTTTAAATAACTTTATTCATTAAAATATTTTCATTGATTTACCTTTTTTCTTTCCTCAGTATATTGTCCTTCTATAAATTCTCCCCAAATCAAATTCATAGTCTGGTGATTTTGAAGTATGCTTTGTTTTGATGCCATATTGGCCTATGTTTAAAGTGAGTGTGAAATTTATACCTTGTCCCACGCAGGCTGTTGATTACTACCTGAAAGCTCTGAGGTCACTGGGAACACGAGAAATACACCCAGCTGTCTGGGATTCAGTGAATTGGGAATTATCCACTACTTATTTTACTATGGCCACTCTACAGCAAGATTATGCTCCATTATCTAGAAAGGCTCAGGAACAGGTAATATTTGCTGGGTTATTAAATAAGTCTTCTACCTTATTCATTTGTTTAACAAATATTGAGCAGTGGTTATCAGCTTTTTTTTGACAAGCAGTATTTAAGTATTTTAAAAGTTCTTAAATAGTCAAGGTTATGGGGTTTTTTTTTTTTCCCCTCTCTCCCTTAAAAATATAACAGATTGAAAAAGAAGTCAGTGAGGCTATGATGAAGTCCCTGAAATACTGTGACACTGATTCAGTGACTGCCCGCCAGCCTCTCTGTCAGTACCGGGCTGCGACCATCCATCACAGGCTGGCTTCAATGTACCACAGTTGTCTGAGGAATCAGGTATGGTCATTCCAGTTTAAATTCAATACCAAGTCCATTTAAAAGTGTTCTCAGTCCTTTTCTTACATTTCAATGTGTATTTTAAATGCCATCTCTTCTAATTAACTCCCTCAGAAAAACTTGGAGTATAGGTGTTTTCCCCTCACCTATGCCATTTATTTTTCTCTAGGTTTTTATGATTGGGTCTTAATTTGCAAATTGATATATTTGCCTGGGTATATTATTTAGATTTTTAAATGTATTTATGCCGTATATTAATGTTTCTATGCAAATTAATTTTTGTGAAATAGAGCATGCCTTATAAAAACACATAGGAAATGTAAGTGAAATATATGTAGAGTTTTAATCCCTGTGTCCCTCACCTCGAGGTTAGGGAATTAGGCAATTCTCTTCATGCCCCTCCCTGGTTCTATCTCCCTTCCGGCTACCCAGAAGTAAATACTGTCCTGAGTTTTCTATTAATTGTGCCTTTTTGCTTTTACCACTTAAACAATATGCTTACATTTTACCTATTTTTGAGCTGTGGAAGGAATCGCACCATATGTATTCTTCTGTGGCTTATTGCCTTTCACTTAACCTCATGTTTTTGAGATGCAGCCATGTAGCTGTGCATTTCCTCAGCTGAGTAGTGTTCATTAAATGAATATATCACAATTTATTTATCCATGCTATGATTAATAGACTTTTGGGTTGTTATAGTTGGAAGTTTTTCCAAATAATCTACTATGAACAAACAGTCTTGTACATGAATCCTAGCGCTCAAATGATTATTTGAAGTTTAGAATGAAGATGTCTTCCTTCAGAGAGGTTGCTTTGCTTCTGCCAGGAATCTTGTGCTTACATTTTCTCTTAGCTCAGTATTAAGACAGTTTATCTGGCAGTCTGTGGGCATGGGTTTACTTCTGGTTTGCCGTTTCTCTGAGTATTGTCCTTTGAAGTCCAGCTTAATTGGAGAGGTTTACTTTCTACTTTGAGCTGGCCCTTGGCTCGTCTTGCCACAGGAGCACTGCACTCTCACCCCCAAACCAAAGTTCAGGTTTGCCCAGATGGTCTAATATCCAGTATCCTCAGGGCTAAAGCAAGTTCATGGGTGCCAAGACACTTCAATGGGGGAAAGAATAGTCTTTTCAAGTGGTGCTGGGACAACTGGATATCCACATGCAAAAGATTGGAGTTGGACTCTTTCCTCACACCATATACATAAATTAACACAAATGGATCAAAGACCTAAATAAAAGAGCTAAAACTATAATTCTACTAGAAGAAAACACTGAAAAGCATTTAGCGATTCATGTAGAAGACTTGAGTAAGGTAAAACCAAAGCCTTAGGATTTGTCTTATTTTACTTTCGGTTCTAGGTTGGTGACGAACATCTTAGGAAACAGCATCGGGTGCTAGCAGATCTTCACTACAGCAAAGCTGTAAAGCTTTTTCAGCTACTGAAAGATGCTCCATGTGAACTACTCAGAGTACAGTTAGAAAGAGTAGCATTTGCAGAATTTCAGATGACCAGTAAGTCTTAATTTAATTCTCAGATTTTTATGCCTTGGCTTAGTGTTGGATTGTCGTAGAGTGAGGCAGAGCTTTGGATCACTCTTTGATGTAAGTAATATTGTTTTCTTTTTAATTGACCCATAGTTAATGACTTTGGGTGGAGGCAGAAGTCATTTTAGAGTCTCTAGCTCTTTTTGAAGTTTTTTTTAAAACTTAGATTATGCCCCAGTGCCTAGAGATATTAAAATAGAGCCTATGAGCCCTTATTCGAGAAAAAAAAAAACAAAAAAAAAACTTTTTTTTTTTTGACAAGTCTATTTAAATGACAAAGATATAAATTGGAATGAAAAACTGAGGAATGGAGACACAATGGTGAAGAATTCGTGGTCCATGTAGAACTGACACTCAGCAGCTTTGTAGTTTCTGATAGTTGTAGGAGGTTCTATTCAGAAGGTCCTATAATAAAATGAAACCTTGGTTATCTGGTCTAAACTCTTGCTTTTAAACAGTAAGGTAACATACTTATTTAAGAAGTAGAACAACTGATTCTAAGTATTTAAAAGTGACTTAACCAGTATTACTTAGCTGGGAAATAGTAGGGCAGTCTTCAGACTGCAGACTCCTCTCTGCTGGTGCCTTTGCCATAATGCCTCAGATGCTCCCATTCTGAATAGATTGTGTTCTCATGCTTGTCAAACCAAATGGGGAGGCAGGGAAACGATGACTATTTATTGCTTTGTCTAGACTTAGTTTCTCTAGGCAAAAATCACTAAACAGAGTTGGAGTCAGAAAATTTGTAGGCATTCTCATGAGTTATTTTTACAGCATTTTCATTAATATATTAACATTAGATGGGTTTCTAGATTTATATTTAAAGGACCTATCATTTTTGTGTTTAATACTTTAGGTCAGAATAGCAATGTTGGAAAATTAAAAACATTATCTGGGGCTCTTGATATAATGGTGAGAACGAAGCATGCATTCCAGCTAATCAAAAAGGAGCTTGTAGAGGAATTAGACCAGGTAAATGGAGAAAATATGTATCTTTGCTTTCTTTGTATTTTAAATTAAATGTTCAGTGTATACATATATGTATATAGTATGGGCATGTGGGATGTGTGTGCGTGTACTCTGCATAAATATACATTAAAGTAAGGACAGGGATTTGTTATGATTGCTTGGTAGAATTATTAAGCTCTTTAATTTGCGAGTATATTTTTTATATTAAAAAAAAAAAAAAAAAACTTTACAGGGCCCATAGACCATGGTTAGTAAGGCACTGGGGGTTAAAAAATTTTCATTTTTAAATTTTGTTTATTTTTTTAAGAGAAAGAAAAGGCCAATGCCTTCTTTTAAAATTTCCACTAAACTTCCTGGGAACAGTTGTTGAAAGGCAAATGGGCTTAAGCAGATTCCTTGGGAAGGCCTGTGTAGTTTGCCAGGCATTTCAGCATTCAAGCTCCCTTCTGCTGTTGCTAAAAGCTGCCCTCATTCCCCGTGGTGCACCGGCCTATTGCTCTCCTAGCCCGGGCTCATTCAGTTGTCTAATCCTGTGTAGTACCCATCTCTGTGTTGCTCCTTTAACATCTCACATTGGAAAGTCAGGAGATTTTCATTCAGGATTAATTTTTTCTTCATAAGTGCCTACTAGTTGTGAGACATTTTTATTATGTGTTTTAGTCTATCAAACTGGTCTCAGGTTTATATTTTGTTTGTTTGGTTTGGGTTTTCATTAAAGCAATTCTATCACTTTAGTTTGAAACTATAACTGTCGAGTAGCTTAGGTGAAATAACTTTTTGGTTTTTTAGCCTAAAAGTGATGAGACTGTTCCAGCTACTGATTCTTCTCCAAGTCTTAATCGAGAAGAAGTGATAAAACTCCTAAGTATATTTGAATCTCGGTTGTCATTTCTTCTCCTTCAGTCCATCAAACTGCTCTCTTCAACTAAAAAGAAAACAAGGTAAATTCAGTTCTGCTTTTTGTGGAAATTCCTCTCCCAGCACCCTACCTGTGGGAAGTATATGAATCATCTCCACTGGTATTGTAAAAAGTTGGGTTGTAAGCTTTCTTATCTTTATGTGGATAATCCAGGATTTTAAGTGGGGCTCCTGCTTGACTTGTTAAACCAGGTGAGACTCATCTCCACTTAGCCCAATGCATACTGAAGTTACAGCAACAAAGACTCTTGCTGCCTAAGGGTAAACACCCTATTGTTGTAATAGTCTCCCTGAGAGAGATGAATGACTCAGGAATGAAGACCCTAAATGTTCCTAGTAATGCTTCTGAGCATGTCTTTAGTGGAAACTCAGGACCACGTTGTTGACATGGAGGGCCATGTGTCCTGTGAAAAGTAGATGACAGAACACTGAGGTCTCTGTAAAGTTCAAAAAAACTAGTGGAGAGAAAAGAGTGATCATTTCAGCAAAAAGTATATCATCTTGTGCAGTTAGGTTGTTTTGCCAAAGTTATTTTAGCATTATTAATTTAATTTGGAATTCCAGTATTAAGTACTGGACCAAGAAAGTAATGTAAATAATATGCCTTTTAAAAACATATATAAATACAATCTGGCCATGTTGCAAAATTTGGAAAATAGAGAAAAAAATAAAATCATTCATTCTAACACCCTAATTGTTTATAATTATCAGTTATTGTTATCAGTTACCCTATGTGTATTTTACCAACTTGTAATTGTAGTATACATTTTTAAAATGTTTAATTTATATGCAATAAAATTCACTCTTTGTGATGCATAGTTCTTCCAGCTTTGACAGCTGCCTAGAGTCCTCCTCAGTCATGACAAAGAACAGGTCCTTCACCCCAAACCCCTTCTTGCCGAGTCTCTGCAGTCAGTTCCTCTCCCATCCCAGACCCTTAGGATCTCTGAGAGAAAGCATTCAGTTTTAGCATTAAGTATAACATTAACTGTAGGTGTTTTGTATATGCCTTTTATCAAGTTGAGGATGTTCCCTTCTATTCCTAGTTTGCTGAGAGTTTTTTTGTTTTGTTTGTTTTTTGAAGTACTGGGACCAGGTATTGAACCCGGGACCTTATATGCAGAAGGCCGGTTCTCAACCATTGAGCCACATCGGCTGTCCTGAATTGGCTCCCTTGTCTGTTTTGCTTGTTGGTTTTGCTTGTTGTCTGCTGTTGTTTTCTTGTTGGTTTTTTTGCTCGTTGTTTGTTTTTCTTTAGGAGGCACTGAGAACTGAACCGAGGACGTCCCATGTGGGAGGCGGGCACTCAACTGCTGAGCCACATCCACTCCCTGTTCTGTTTTTTACAAAACAAATGGATGCTTAATTTTTGTCAGATGCTTTTGCTACATCTTCTGTGAAGACTATATATGGTTTTCTTCCTTTAGTCTGTTAATAGAGTGAACTACATTGATTTTTTGAATGTTAAACCACCTTTGCATTCTGGGGTAAACCTTAGTTTGTTGTGATGTATGATTCTATTTATATATTGCTAGATTAGATTTGCTAACATTTTGTTGATTTTTATGTCTGTTCGTTGGAGATACTGATCTGCAGTTCTCTTGTCTTGTAATGGCTTTGTCTGGCATCAGTATTGGAGTAATGCTGGTCTCAAAATCAATTGAGAAGTCATCCGTCTTCTATTTTCTCAAAGAAATTATCCAGAATTAGCACTGTTTCTTCCTAAACATTTATTAGAATTTGCTAGTGAAACCATTTTAACCTGGAGTTTTCTTTGTTGGAAGTTTTTAACAATGAGTTCCATTTCTTTTAATAGATTTAGTACTACTCAGGTTATCTTTTTTTTGAGTGAATGAGGGTCTAGTCCATCTAAGTTGTCAAGTGTATGGGCTCACAGTATTTCCTTGTTATCCTTTTAACATCTGAACAGATTTATAGTGATGTTCCTTTTTTTCATTCCTGATACTGGTAATTTATGTCTTCTCTTCTCTTCTTGGTAAGTGTTTTAGTTTGCCAGAGGGCTGCCAATGCAAAGTACCAGAAATGGGTTCGCTTTTTTAAAGCTTATAGTTCCAAGACCATGAAAAGTCCAAACCGAGGCACCATCAGAGATGCTTTCTCACCAAAGTCATCTGCCACGTGTTGAAGCAAGTTGACCAGTGATCTTTGCCGAGGTCTGATCTTAGCTGAGGGCAACCAGGCATAGGGCTTGCCTCTTCCCGGGCCTCCCATATCAGTCTTGGCTGTTCCACTTTCTTTCTGAGTTCAGCTGTGAGCTGTCAGGCATGTAGCCGGGCTTGTCTCCTCTTGAGCAGCTCCGTGCTTAACCAGTTTTCTACATGGCAGGATCAGACATGGCAGCTTCCTTTTCCTGTGTCTGTCTGTGTTTCCATTTATTTCAGACCCAGCAAGGGGGTGGAAACTCATCCTGAGTCACCCTCACTGACATAGTCCAATCAAAAGCCTAAATTAGTCTTACCAAGTAATCTAATCAAAGGCCCCTTTGAATTTAATGCCATCAAGGGGTATCACAGCTGGAGGAATAGATTAGTTTACAAACATAATCTCTTTTTTTGGATTCATAAAACAATCTCAAACTGCCAAAGTAAGTCTGACTAGAAGTTTATCAATTTTATTGATCTTTTCAAAGAACCAGCTTTTGGTTTGATTGAATTTTTTCCCTTGTGTTTCTGTTTTCAGTGTCACTGATTTCTGCTGTTTATTTCTTCCTTCCTTCTCTTGTTTTGGCTTTAATTTGCTCTTTTTCTAATTTTAAAGTAGAAATTTAGATTACTGGTTTGAGATTTTTTTTTTTTTAATGTAAGCATTTACTGCTATAAATTTCCTTCTAAGCACTGCTTTTGCTGCATCTTACAAATTTTGATATGTTGTATTTTCTTCTTCATTCAACTTAAAATAAATTTTAATATCACCTGAGACTTTTTTCACCTGTGTGTAATTTAGAAGTGTGCTGTTTAATTTCTAAATTTTTGGAGATTTTTCAGATATCTTTCTGTTACTGATTTCTAGTTTAATTCTTTTAAGTTCTTTGACCATAGCTTTGCATGATTTCTGTTCGTTCACATTTCTTTAGGTTTAATTTATGGCCTAGAATATGGTTTGTCTTGGTAAATGGTCCATGTGCACTTGGAAAATGTGTGTATTCTGCCCTGTTGGGTGGAGCGTTCTGCAAATGGCAAGTAGGTTAAATTGGTTCATGGAACTGTTCAGGCCTTCTATATTCTTAACTGACCTTCTTTCTCTTGCTCTTTCAGTTACTTAGAGAGGACTGTTGAAGTCTCCAATTTCAATTGTGAATTTATCTATTTCGCCTTTTGGTTCTGTCAGTTTTTGTTTCATGTGGGTTTTTTTGTTTGTTTTTTTAATTAGTGAAATTGTGAAAAATCATGTATAAAATACAGGGTTCACACATACCACCCGATTATTAATACTTTACATTGGTGTGCTACATTTGTGACAATTGATGAAAGCACATTTTTATAATTGTACTATTAACTATAGTCTATGGTTTAACTTAGGGTTCACTGTGTTGTGCAATTCCTTGGATTTTTTTGTTTGTTGGTTTATTCTAGTAACATATACATTTCCCCTTTTAAGCACATTCAAATAAGTAATTCATTGCTGTTAATTACATTCACAATGTTGTGCTACCATCACCACCATCCATTGCCAAAACTTTTCCATTATCCCAAATAGAAACTGTACATTTTAACCTTTAAAGCCCTATTACCTACTCCCTCCCCATCCTCTGGTAACATATATTCTGACTCTGTAAGTTTGCTTATTCTGTTTCATATCAGTGAGATCATACAAATATTTGTCCTTTTGAGTCTGGCTTATTTCACTTAACATGAGGTCTTCAAGGTTCATCTCTGTTGTCACATGTATTTTCATTTCTTTTTACAGCTGAATAATATTCCATTTTGTTTATAATACCCATTTTCTTTATCCATTAGTTGATGGGCACTTGGGTTGCTTCCATCTTTTGGCAATTGTGAATAATGCCATTATGAACATCAGTGTGCAAATATCTGCTCAGTTTCCTCTTAGGTTTATGCCAGTTCATATGATAATACTACATTTAACTTTCTGAGGAACTGTCTTCCTCAGGGGCTGTACCATTTTACATTCCTACCAGCAATGAATGAGTGTTCTTATTTCTCCACATCCTCTCCAACATGTATGATTTTCTATGTTTTTCTTTTTCTTTTTTTTTTTTTTAATAGTAACCCTTCTAGTAAGTGAAATGATATTTCACTATGGTTTTGATTTGCATTTCCCTAATGGCTAGTGATGTTGAGCATCTTTTCATGTGTTTTGTGGCCATTTATTTATCTTCTTTGGAGAAACGTCCATTCAAGTCTTTTGCACATTTTTAAATAAAGTTTTTCTTTTTTGTTGAGTTGAAGGATTTCTTTATATATTCTGGATATTAAACCCTTATTGGGTATATGGTTTCCAAATATTTTCTCCCATTGTGTATGTTGTCATTTTACTTTCATAATAAAGTCTTTTGAGGCACAGTTTTTAAGTTTGATAAGGTCTCATTTATCTATTTTCTTTTTTGCTGCTTGCATCTAGGGTTAAAGTTAATAAACCATTGCCTAACACACACA
>JAQZBX010020242.1:0-33219 GCA_029593785.1 Cabassous unicinctus
TTTTTTTTTGTGAAAAGAAAGATTTTTATTTTTATTGTGAGGTTTACTGACAAGTAGACAGAAGGAAAGCTTAACTCTGTCTCTTTAGTTTGAGAATTAGGGGAATTTTAGGAGATGGGAACAAAGGGAGTTGGGGACAGTGATGGGGATTTGGGCTGGCATATTCTCATAGTCTGTTTATATAATTGTCCATGTATGGTACTAATATGTCTATGGACCAGATTTTCCTTGTTGAGGGACCACCCCTTCCATTTTATTTGCTTCTGATGTCTCCTCATCCCCATAATCTTGGTTCTGAGGAAGGTGATTTTTGTTCCTAGTATCTCAGGGACATACAAGGACAAGAATCTATGTTACTGTTACGGTGCATGCGGTGGTTTATAATCTATATATAGAAACATAACTCATGTTTAAGTTGGTCTTGTATCCCACAACTTAGTTTAATTTATTTATTAGTTCTTATTGTGGTTTGAAGCTGTGTGTACCCCAGAAAAACATGTTCTAAAATTTAATCCATTCCTGTGGGTATAAACCCATTGTAAGTAGGATCTTTGGATGAGGCTACTTCAGTTAAGGATGGGTGTTAAGCCTATTACTGGAGCCTTTCATTAGAGAATGACATTTAGAAAAAGAGAGAAAAAGCCAAGGAAGCAAGTAGCTGAAATCTATGAAAGCCAGAAGAGAAGGGAGAGACCAGCAGACACTGCCAGGTGCCTTGCCATATGGCAGAGGAGCCAAGAATTGCTGGCAGCTGGTCTTTAGGAAGAAAGCATTGCCTTGATGATGCCTTGGTTTGGACACTTTCTAGGCCTCAAACCAGGAGTGAATAAATTCCTATTGTTTAACTCGACCCATTTCATGGTATTTGCTTTGAGCAGCCTAGGAAACTAGAACAGCTCTAGCAGGGTTTTAATTTTTTGACAGATACCTTAGGATTTTCTGTATATAGGATCATGTCATCTGCAAATAGATATAGTTTTACTTGTTGCTTTCCAATTTGGAAATCTTTTCCTTGCATGTTGGATTTTGTCAAGTGCTTTTTTTTTATAACCACTTTTATTTATTTATTTATTTATTTAATTTATTTATTTATTCACCCCCGCCCCCCATTGTTTTGCACTCTCTGTCTGCTCTCTGTGTTTTCTTCTGTGTCTGCTTGTCTTCTCTTTAGGCGGCACCAGGAACTGATCCTGGGACCTTCTGCAGTGGAGAGAGGCGCTCAATCTCTTGCGCCACCTCAGCTCCCTGGTCTACTGCGTCTCTTATTGTCTCTCTTCTGTGTCTCTTTTTGTTGCATCATCTTGCTGCACCAGCTCTCCACACGGGCCATCACTCCATACAGGCCAGCACTCCTGCGCAGGCCAGTACTCCGCATGGGCCAGCTTACTGCATGGGCCAGCTTGCCTTTCACCAGGAGGCCCCAGGAATCGAACCCTGGACTTCCTATGTGGTAGCCAGGAGCCTAGTCACTTGAGCCACATCTACTTGCTTTTTATGCATCAATTGAAATAATCATATGGGGTTTGTCCTTCATTCTATTAATGTGGTATAGTACCTTGATTGCTTTTCATATGTTGAACACCCTTGAATTCCTGGGATAAATCCCACTTGGCTTGGTGTATAATCTTTTTAATGTGCTTCTGGATTCAGGTTTTCTAATATTTTGTTGAGGAATTTTACATCTGTATTTATTAGCATGATTGGTCTGTAGTTTTCTTTTATTGGGATATCATTGTCTGGCTTTGGTATCAGGGTAATGCTGGCTTCTCAGAATGAATTAGGATATGTTCTGTTTTCTTCTAATTTTTGGAAGTGTTTGAGAAGTTTTGGTGTTAAGTCTTCTTTAAATGATTGGTAGAATTCTCCAATGATGCCATTTATTCCAGAGCTTTTCTTTATTGGCAGGTTTTTAATTATTGATTCTCTTTGTTATAGGTCCGTTCAGATTTTCTATTTCTTCTTTCATAGTTTTGGTTATTGTATGTTTGTATGAGTTTACCCATTTCATCTAGATTTTCTAATTTGTTGGCATTCAATTATTCATAGTATTCCCTTATATCCTTTTAGTTTCTATAAGTTTGGTGGTAATGCCCACACTTTCATTTCTGATTTTAGTAATTTGAGGCTTCTCTCTTTTTCTTAGTGAATCTAGCTAAAGGATTGTCAATTTTGTTGATCTTTTCAAAGACTCAACTTTGTGTTTGATTGATTTTTCTCTCTAGCTGTTCTTTATTGTTTTTCCATTCTCTATTTTGTTTCTCTCCTCTTTAGTCTTTATTATTTACTTCCTTCTGCTGGTTTTGGGTTTAGTTTGCTTTTCCTTTTCTAGTTCATAACATGTAAAGTTAGGCTATTGATTTGAGATTTTTCTTCTTTTTTTAATGTAGGCATTTACAACTATACATTTTCCTCTAAGCAGGCTTTTTTCTGCATTCCATAAGTTATGGTATGTCATGTTTTCATATTAATTCATTTCAAAGTATTTTACAATTTCCTTTATGATTTCTCCCTTAGAAATCATGAAGGTTGTTAAAGAATTTAACAACCTTTGGTTGTTAAAGAATTTATAGTCCAGTATCCACATATTTTGTAAACTTTTCAGTTTTCCTTTTGTTATTAATTTCTAGTTTCATTTCATTGTGGTTGGAGAAGATAATTTGTATATTTCAATTTTTAAAAATTCATTTAGACTTGCTTTGTTACATATATATGGTCTATCTTGGAGAATGTTTATGTGCACTTGAGGAAAATGTGTATTATGCTGGTTTTAGGAGGAGTGTCCTACACATGTCTGTTAAGTCTAGCAGGTTTATAGTGTTGTTAAAGTCCTCTTTTTAAAATGATCTTCTGTCTGTTGTTCTGTATATCATTGAAAGTGTGGCATTGAAATCTCCAACTGTTATTGTAAAACCATTTCTTAAGTTCTGTAAATTTTTGCTTCATTTATTTTGGAATTCTGTTGTTAGATGCATATGTTTATAATTGTTATATCTTCTTGATGACTGACCCTTTTATCGATACATAATGTCCTTCTTTGTCTCATCACAGTTTTTTACTTGAAGTCTATTTTGTCTACTCTTCTTTTGGATAGTATTTGCATGGAATATCTGTTTTCTGTCCTTTCACTTACAACCTATTTGTGTATGGATCTAAAGTGAGTCTCTTGTAAATAGCCCGGCATTGGATCAGGTTTTTAAATCCATTATGCTAATCTCTGCCTTTTGATTTAAGAGTTTAATTCATTTGCATTTAAAGTAATTATTGATGAGGAAGGAATTATTTATGCCATTTTTCTGTTTATTTTCTATATGTCATAACTTCTCATGTTCCTCAGTTCCTCCATTACTGCCATCTTTTGTTTTCAATTAATTTTTTTCTGTTCTACTTTGATTCCTTTCTCATTTACTTTATGTATATTTTTTAGTTATTTTAGTAATGGTTACCCTGGGGGTTACAATTAACTTCTTAAACTTATAACTATTTTGAAATAATACATTATTTAAAAAAATATACAAAACTATGCTCTTATACAGCTTCATCCCTTCTCCTTTATGTTGTTGTTGTTATAAATTAAAACTTTATATTGTGTGCTCATTAACATATAGTCATGATTTTAAACTGTTTGTACCCCAGAAAAACATGTTCTTAAATCTAATCCATTCCTGTGGGCATGAACCCATTGTAAGTAGGACCTTTTGCTGAAGTTACTTCAGTTAAGAAGGTGTGGCCCTCCTCAAACAGGATAGGTCTTAATCCTATTACTTGAGTCCTTTATAAGTGAAATGAAATTCAGACAGACAGAGAAATATTCACAGGAAGTAAGAAGCTGAAATCAACAAAATCCAAAAGAGAATGGAGAGGCCAAGAGAGGCTGCCATCTGCCTTGCCAAATGACAAGCTAAGGACCAAAGAATGTCAGCAGCCAGCCCCAGAATGCCACAGTCTTTAAGAAGAGAACATCACCTTGATAATGCATTATTTTGGGCTTTTTCCCAGCCTGAAACTGTGAGCAAATAAATTCCTATTGTTTAACCCGATCCATTTCCTGGTATTTTCTTGAGCAGCCTAGAAAACTAAAACATGTATATTTATAATTATTGTTTTATGCAGAATTGTTTGTTAAACACCTGTGTAGTTACCCTTAGTGGTGTTCTTTATTTCTTCATATGGCTTGGAGTTACTGTCTAGTATCTTTTCATTTCCAACTGAAGCATTTCACTTTTTCATATATCTTATAGTGTTATATTCCCTCAGCTTTTGTTTACCTGGGAAGTTCTTAATTTCTTTTTTATTATTGAAGGATACTTACTGGGTATAGAATTCTTTGTTGACAGTTTTTTTTCTTTCATCACTTTACATGTGTAAATCCCACTGCCTTGTTGCCTTCATGTTTTCTGGTGAGAAATCAGCTGTTAATCTTATTGAGGATCACTTATATATGACCTATCACTTTTCTCTTGCTGTTTGCAAGATTCTCTTTGTCATCAGCTTTTGACAATTTGATTATAATGTGTCTCACTTTGGATCTCATTGTGTTTATCCTTATGGGAGTTCATTGAGCTTCTTGGATGTGTAGATTCATGTCCTTCATCAAATTTGGGTATTTTTAAGCCATTATCTCTTCACATGTTCTTTCTGCCCCTTTCTTTCCCTTCTCTCATGTGGGGACACCCATTATGCAAATGTTGTCACATTCAAAGTGTCCCACAGGTCTCTTAGGCTTTGTTTACTTTTCTTTATTCTTCCTGATCCTTGGTCTGGATAATTTCAATTGACCTATCTTTAAGTTCATTGATGCTTTCTTCTGCCTGCTCAAATCTGCTATTGAAATCCTCTGGTGAACTTTTCATTTCAGTTATTGTATTTTCAGCTCCAGAATTTATGTTTGGTTCTTTTTTACAATTTTTATATTGTTATTGATATTCTATATATGTTGAGGCATAGTTTTCCTGGTTTCCTTTAGTTCTTTGTCCATGATTTCCTTTAGCTCTTTGGGCATATTTAAGAGAGTTGATTAAAAATCTTTGTCTTGTAAGTCCACTCTCTGTCCTTCTTCAGGTATAGTTTGTGTTAATTTCTCCCATGAATGGGCCACAGTTTCTTGTTCCTTTGCATGATTCACAATTTTCTGTTGAAAACTTAGACATTTTAATACTATAACATGGTAACTCTGGGAATAAGATTCTTCTCCTCTGTGTTTATGTTGTTTGCTGTGGGTTGTAGCTATTTGTTTGTTTAGTGACTTTTCTAAACTTTTTTTGAAAACTATGTTTTTTGTCATACATATGTGGTTTCTGAAGTCTCTATTCTTCTAGCTTGTGGTCAGCTACTGTTTTGAAAGACAGTTTTTTGAATGCCTGGAGCCAAAAGTAGAAACAGTAAAGGGGAAGAAAAGGAAAGAAGAAAAGGAAAGGAAAGGAAAGGAAAGGAAAGGAAAGGAAAGGATAGAAAATAAAATAAAGGAAAATAAAGAAAAGGAAAAAAATCTCTCCTAGTCTTTGTAGATTGGCTCTTTGGTCATTCCTTCAACAGTAGCTAGGCTGTTTACAACTTTGCCTTAGCCTTTACCTCCTACTTGCACTGAGCCTAGAGATCATCAAGAGGTCAAACCACAGTCGTCTCAGGTCTTTTCTGACTGGTGTTCTGCCCTGGTCTGTGTGTGTGGCTTTCTAAATTCTATAGTATATGCCAGTGCTTTTCAGTGCCCTAAGTTCTGAAAGACTCTCACCAGCTTTTCCTCTCAGGCTTTTGGACTGTCTATTGTTTGCCTCAACTTTAATCTTTTGCCACAGGTGGCAGCAACTTGTTTCATTTGCTTTATAATATATTTGAGGAATGTCCTCTGTGTAATCCTGTTTTTGTCCTGCAAGAGTTCTGAGTTAGGTGAAACAAAGGCGAGCATTGCACCAGTCCTCTGGGTAGCCCCTAGGTAGGTCAAAACAGACAGACACAATTCTTTGAGGATAACCTCTGTTCTGCTTTCTCTAGAAATAAATACAGAGGTCAACCACTAGGAACATGTGCTGCTATCTTCAAGTGTGCTGTTGAGCCTGGGAGTGGGGTGGAGCAAAGCAATTGAAAATACTGTAAAGCTTTTTTTTTTTTTTGACTCTTTTTAGTTGCCTTTTTCTTGATTTAGATTTTGCTTGGTTGACTAAGATGTGTCTTGGCATGGGTTTCTTTTGGTTTATCCTATTTGCACTCAACTTCTTACATCTATAGGCTTATGTCTTTTGCCAAATTTTGGATGTTTTCAGCTGTTATTATTTCTTTGAGTACTCTTTTAGCCCTACCTTCTTTCACCTCTCCTTTCAGTTTTCTGATGGTACAAATGTTAAATTTTTTGTTATAATCTCACTGGTACCTGATGTTCTTTTCATTTTTTTTGGTCTATTTTCTCTTTGTCATTCATACTGGGTATTTCCTACTGTTTTACCTTCCAGTTTACGGATTCTTTCCTCTGACGTTCCCATTCAGCTGGTGAGCCCATCCATTGAATTATTATTTTTTTATTTTGGTCATTGTATTTTTCAGATCTAACATTTCCATTTTGTTCTTTATGTATTTTGTTTTTTTGCTGATACTCTATTTTTTCACTTGTTTTAAGATGTTTGCAATTGTTCATTGAATCAGTTTCTTGATGGCCGCTTTAAAATCTTTGTTCAGTCATTCTCACATCTCTTGCATCTCAGTGTTGGATCTATTGATTTCCTTTTCATTCAGTTGAGATCTTCTTGGTTCCTGGTAGGATGAGTGGTTTTCAATAGAAAGTTAGACATTTTTTGATATTATGTTATGAGAATCTTGATCTTATTTAAATCTTCTGTTTTAGGTGGCCTCCTCTGACACTGTTCTGGCAGGGGAAGGGGGCACTACCTCATTACTGTCCAGTGAGGAAAGCAGTCCAGGCTGCCCATTTAGTGTCTATTGCTACCCAAAGGGGCTTATCCTCATTACTGCTGAGTGGGGGTTGGAATCTGGCTTCCCATTAGGCATCCAAGTGTTATGTCTCTTGCTGGGAGGGGTATGAGTGTTTTGTTACTGCTCTCCACGTGGCCTCCACTGACCAAAGGGTGGGTGTATCCTCATTACTGTTGAAAAGTGGTGAAAGGTGAAAATCCTGAATCTCCACTAGGCCTCCTCTGACCTCAGCAGGGAGAAGGAAGGAAGCCCCATTACTGCTGGGTAGGGATAGAAGTCCAGGCTCCCCTGACTTCTGTAGTGAAGGGCCTTGTTACTGCCAATTGGCTCTCTTCCTTGTCTATCTCTGATAACACTCTTGCAGGGGGATTGGTGCACCTTGTACAGCCTGGTAAAGGTGGGAGTCTAGGCTCCTCACTTGGCCTTTGCTGGTGTGAATGGGTGTGGCATCACAGTTTTTCTGTGATGTTTGTCTGGAGTAGGGCAGTTATTTTCTAAAAGGTTTCATCTTCCTGGACTGTTCCTTTCCTGATCCTTTAGCTAGAGAGAGCAGGATATTGTTGTTGGCTTTTTTGTCTATACATATTAGTGTTTCTATATTGCTGGCTTCTCTAGAACCATGGCTGAGATGTATGAGGCAAAAAGAAGGCCCAGGAAACTCATCACCATGCCAATCTTTATGTCCGAGGACCCTCGCTGGTCTGCCTTCATCTTTACATCTTTTGGAGAGTCTCTTTACATTCATTTTATATAATATCCAGAGTTTATAGTTGTATTTAGTGGGAGAAATAGGGGACAGTATATCTACTCCATCTTCCCAGAAACAGAAGTCTCTCCACAAGATTTTTGAATCTTTGGATATTAAAAAAGTGTTTATAATTATCTGAACTTAGAACCAAACTTCTTTTTACATCTATCACAACATATTTTTTAGTTATTTTCTAGGAATACAAACTACTGTGGAAAATGAGGGAAAGGTTGTTTTTGTTTTGTTTTAGTCTTTACCAAGACATGGTCACCATTTTAGGAAATCATCCCCCTCATGACAGTGCTGCCTGCAGGACTTTAGTCATGGACTCCACACACTTGTATGAGTCTCTGTTTGCAAGTGTTGCATTTCCAGTGATTCCACATATAAGTGCCAGCATCTGGCTACTTCATCTCATATTTTCCAGTGTGGGCATACCCAAGTACTAACATATGAAATATGTCTTATTTTACTATACATTAATTTTCTTTTATTTATATGTTAGGTATTTGGTTAGGGCACTATACTGAATTTTGCAATTACAGTGAAGATTTTTTTTTTTTTTTTTAATTTTATTTTTTATTTGAGGTACCAGGAACTGAGGATTGAACCTGACACCTCATATGTGGGAAGATGGTGCTCAACTACTGAGCCACATCGGCTTCCTTGAGTTGGTTTTTTCATTTATTTTGCTTGTTGTTTGCTTTTGTTTTTTTTCCGGAGGCTCCAGAAACCTAACCCGGGACCTCCCATGTGGGAGGCGGGCACTCAAACACTTGAGCCACATCCACTCCCAAGTGTAGATTATATTTTATGTGAATATCATTTCAATAGAGTAAGGGAGGGTGTTTTGAAATATTTGTCATAAGAACAGAATATTGAACCTGACAGAGTTGAAAACACTCATCTAATGCATTTAGTTAATGTGCTAATCAAATTGAACTTACTAAAATAATGATAACCTTATTGAAGAAACAGAGCTGGAAACATGTTTAGATTCAGTTCTGCAGATGAACCACCAGATGGCCCTCATACTCCTTTCCAGTGTGGGAGAAACCATGGCATTTCTTGGTTGTCAAAAAAAGCAGAGATAAATTTTAGCTCATCCTAGAATCTTTAAAGAAAAGGCAGGCAGGATACACATGGGTGACCATCGTGTTTGTTTAAAGTTTTAAACGGGACTGAAAGAAGGTGTAATATGTTTTTAAAAAAACAACAACTTTTTTGTTCAATGCTGGGCAATTCACCTAAATTTTCTCTGCCTCATCTCTTCATTGAGTAAAATGGGATTGTGGGGCTGAAGATGATCACTTATGGCTCCTCCCATTTCAGTGGGTAAAATAAGTATCTTGACAGTTTTCATTCCTCAGCTAATTTAAGAGGGCTGGGACTGGCTATTTGGTTCCATTTTCAACTAAATTCTAAGAAGACTGAGAATAGGCAAGGGCTACTTCCCCAGTTTGACTTTCTTTTTTCAAGGTGAGGTGAAAGGATTAGGTGAGAATAAAACAGAGAGGAGTCCAAGATCTGTTGAGAAAGGAACCCTCTCTGTTACGATAGTTTTCCCTTTAGCAACAACCACTATTTCTGTTGATTTCTGTTGGTTCTGCCTATGAAATCTCTCATTTACTCATTTCAGGATCACCTCGTCTATCTCTGACACTATTTCAGATCATCTTAATTAATATCCATGACTACAATCTCTTTCCTCGCAATATTGCAGCGGAAATGATCTCTAAAAACCCAGATCTGATCATTTAATTAAAAACCAGGGATGACTCCCTATGGCATTCAAACCAAGCCCTCCACTATCAGGCTACTTTCTCTTTAGCCTGTCACCCTAGACTCATTTCTCACATTTCCCCTTGCCTCTTCTGCTCTGGCCATGCTGGGCTAGCTACTTGTCCCCAAACATGTCATGCACTTTCATATCTTTGGACTTCTACTTTAAACTCCCATTTCCTTCTTCAACTAGCACATTCTTAATTTCTCTTTAAAACTCAGCTCAAATATCACCTCTGCTGTGAAGCCATTTTTGGTTCCTTTAGCATAATTAAATGATTCCTCTGCATTCCCACATTCCTTTGCATATAGTCTATTAAAGCTCCTGTCATACTGTGTTATGGGGTATATTTCAAATGTGCTCATGTCTCCCATAAGAATTGTGGCATGTAGTAAGTGCACAAAAGAGATTTGTTAAATGGATGGATGAATACGCGAAAGACTCCAAAATGGCATTTGAAGTACACTGATAGTTCTCAAAGTCTGACTGCACATCAGAATCACCTGGGAAACTCATTTAAGTCAAGATTCCTGAGTCTTGCCTACCAACTTGGAATCTCTGGGTGGGGCCTACTAATTTATAATT
Organism: Cabassous unicinctus; assembly: GCA_029593785.1. NCBI lineage: Eukaryota > Metazoa > Chordata > Mammalia > Cingulata > Chlamyphoridae > Cabassous > Cabassous unicinctus. Next base: position 10,038 of record JAQZBX010020242.1, read on the forward strand.
TTGCTAAACTCTCAGTGATTCTTATGCAGATATTCCGCACTATTTCTCAGGTTGCATTTGGAACAATTATAGATGAGATTCTAGAACATTCCAACAGAACTTTTTAAGATTATCAGTTGTTATTTTCCATCTTCATACTTTGAACTTTTCCAAGAACCATTCAGGTCACTTTGATATGTGGGAAATTTCTGAATTATTTGGGGGCTTTTTCAAAATATACATCTGGGTCTGTCATAGAGATAATGACATGCTTTAGGTTGAGGGCAGAGGGCATGGTCATATATATTTTGAAACTCCACAGGTGATTTTGGAGGTTCATTCTCTACCTGGGTGACTTTCTGTATTTGTAGGAATATATGCATTCCTTACTTTTAAGGGAATCTGGGGGTGGGGTGGGGTGGAGAGGGGAATGGAGACTTCTGTGCATGTCTAATTTTAGCTCCACATCTGAGCCAAGATGAACAAGAAATGCAGCTGTCCCTATTTTCTGTTTGAGAGCCCTCTGAATGAGGTGGAGGACACAACTGCTCCTGTGAAAAGCAGCTATGAAAGACAAACTGCCTCTGGCTATCTTGGGTATAGAGACATTGGAGCAGGCTGGGTAAAGGAAGATGTAAGTAAGAGTAAGCATAAGAATGTGTCACTATGTCTGGAAGAATAGCCTCATTATGTATGATAGGCTTTGACTCCCCTCTGGATTTTTAGGGGATCTGTATGGCTGGATAAATCATTTAAAATCACTTCAGTTAGCTGCTCTTCTACCTCTTTCGCCTTGGACAACCAAGCTGTCCAATAATTTATGATGGCAGCCCATCAAGCTGGTGGCAGCTCTGAGTGCCACTGAGGGCACAAGCCAACAAGGCAGGGGTATTCTGCTGCTTGCCTCCTGAGCTACAATTTATTTTTAAATTTTTATTTTAATAATTTTGTTATGGAAAAGCTCAGACACAAAAGCAGACAATATAATGAACTCCCATATTCCCATTATCTGCCCTCATCAGTTCTCAACATTTTGACATTCTTGTTCCATCTGTTTTTTTTCAGATGTATTTTTTTTTTACTTTTTTGTAATTTAAAATAAATTTTAGTTTTCAATATGACATAACTACTGTCTTATATAATCCACATGACTATCAAGACAGATGGGTTTTGAGAGGTGAGAAGGTGAATTTGAACAGATGCAAATCCAAACAGGGAGAGAGGCTCTGATTGCCCCAATGGAGGCAAGATCATAGATTAAAAAAAGAAGAAACAATTGTGACATGTTTAAATGTTTGCATTTAACAAAGTAATAGCTTTAAAAGCTTCCAAGCTCCCTAATATAATTGCATTAGTCACAAGATTTACATAGGAATTACGCTACAAGTGGTATGATCCTGTAAAGGGACACCAGTTTGAATGTTTTTTTCTCTCAGTGCCATGAGTGTATGACTCTGGTTGTATGTATTACTCTTAAAAATGCCAAAAGGATTAGTGAAGATGAAGCCTGTACCTAACTGCCCTCCTGGGCCCAGTCTGTGTTAGGCCCTGAATAGAGCTTCAAGGTCTTTTTAAGGTTACAGAGACAGCACTGTGACAGAGGGGCCTAGAATCTAGGACTCCACCACACACCAGACTTGTCCTTTTGGAGTTATTTCCTTGCTTTCAGAGGCTGAAGAGAAGATTATACACTAGACCAGGGAGTAGCTCCAAAACTCAAAACACTTCCAGTGACACTAGGCTTTTAACCAGGCATATTATTCTCATTGTTCTTCAGAGTGCTCCTTTATCCCTCTGGAGAAAACCAACAAGATGAACAATATGTGACTCACCAGAGGTGGTGACATTCCCTGGGATAATTTTTTTTTCCTGGAAGCTGCCTTTTTTACCTGGGAACCCTCACTGGATCATGTAATTCATGATTTTATGGGTATAGGGATTCAGCTTTTCTGTATGTATGAGTTTTGATAATATAATTCAGGCTGAACATTTAGCTAATATCCCAGCAGACGGTAGGGAGGCAAGTTTGTCAAATGCAAATTAACACACATAATCTTAATATACTCCCAGTAACTGGCTTAATATGTGCTCTGCTGACAAACAAATCTCCCAGGTCATTAATGTTGAATACTTGGGAATAGATAGAATAGATACTTAAATCCCAGGCAAAAATTTAACTCCTATAAGCAAGCATTGAGCAAAGAGACAAACTGGTTGTTTTGCTTTTTTTTTTTAAACTCTGAATGATTACTTAACTAGATAAGAAACAAAAATGATATATTCTTTTTTCAGTTGAGTTTACATTAAAGAAACATTGGTTTAAAATAAGAAATATGAGTACATTTTTTTGGATAATTGTATCATAAATATACATATATTTATATTTTTTAAACTGTAAATTTATATATTTAAATGCAAATATACATTAATAAACATCAACTATATTTACTTTCAGTATTATATTATATGATATAATGTTGAAAGTAAATATATTACAATAAAAGAACCTCACTAATTTCAAATAATTTGTTCAGTGGTATCTTATTTTGCCACAGGAGTCCCAATGTAAAGTATTAAAAATGTGTTGGCTTTCATAAAGGGAATTTATTTGGGGTAAAAGCTTACGGTTCTGAGGCCATGAAATGTCTGAATCAAGACACCATCAGAGATGCTTTCTCAGGGTCTTGCCATGTGGTGAAGCAAGATGGCCACCATCTCTGCCGAGGTCTCTGCCTTCTCCTCCATAATCTCCTATCTCCCAGAGCTCAGCTGTGGGCAACCAGGCAAAGGGCTTGTCTCTTACTGGGCCTCCTCTCTCAGCCTCAGCTGCTCCAGTTTCTTCCCTACTTCAGCTGTGAGCGATCATGCATAGGGCAGAGCTCATCTCCTCAGCTGTGGGCTGCTCTGTACTTAAGCATCCTTGAGTCCTCTCTCACATGGCAGGATCAAAAATGGCAGAGCTCCCTTTTCCTGTGTGTGTGTCTCTCTCTCTGTGTCTTCATTTATATCAGACCCAGCAAGAGGGTGGAGACTCAGCCTGAGTCATGCCTCACTGATATAGTCCAGTCAAAAGGGGTCTCACACCCACAGGCATGGATTAATTCAAAAACATAATCTGTACCTTTTGGGGATTCATGAAAGAATTTCAAACTGTCACAAGTGGTGTAGAGAAGCTCTGTCTTAATAAGTAGAAAATATTTAAAATATGGAAGATTTGAATGGAGATATAGTGTTAATACTTCAAAGAACTATTAATTAATGAATGGGTGCTAATTAAAAATCCTGACAGATTGGCATTAAGGAAAAGACAAAAATTTGTCATTGTTGTTGCACTCAATGTTGACATGCGAGGGAGTGTCTCAAAAACTATAATTTGGTTACTCCATTAAAGTAATATTTCCATTTATCATGTCAGTGCCATTAATTTGTCAAGAAAGCCTTTCTTTTTAAAGTTAGAGCAAATTCATACTTAATTCACAGTATGTTGAGAATCAGGTTTCATTGCCATGACATTTTGGGCTGGAGGCTGTTATGGAGGCTGTCCTGTGAATTGTAGAATGTGTAGCAGCATCTTTGGCATTTACCTACTAGATGCCAGTAGAACCTCCTCCCCAGATGTGACAAATAAAAATGTCTCCAAGCATTATCATATGTCCCCTGGGGGAAAACTTATTCCTGGTTGAGAACTACTCCTCTAAATTATTTGAATATCCAAAACAATGCAGTTAAAATGATAAACTTTTTGTCATACTTCTATTCCACAATAAACATGGAAGAAATATGCCTTTAAGTCCAAGTCATTGATGTCTAACTAGACCAAACTTGCTGGCATCTGGAGGCCTCCATTTCAAGTGGTCACCCCAAGGTCAGAATTTGGGTAAATATAGCAGATATATGCTTCCATTTTCTTCTTTGCCTTGACTGGGTTTGGTGTATCACTTATCTGCTCCAAGATAACTTAGAATCGAGTATATTGAATGAATTCAACATAAAAGTTCAAGGATACCCATGTTGACTAAATCACATTAGTGGTTTAACTACTGTGGCTTTGAATAAAGAGTTTGGGCCTCTTTTTTCTGAATAAGTGCTTTATTAACCTTTTCCTTATAGTGCTTCATCACCCTAATGACATTTTCACTAATTTCAAAAAGAGTAATTCCCCTCCAAAGGCTGATAATTTCAATTAACTGTTTTGATCGAGGGAGGATTTATAAGTCTTTGCCAGTTGGACTAATTGCTCATTCAAGGCCTTTAATTGTTCCCTGGCTAATTTCTTTTTAAGAGGCATCTGAACTAGCCTTTCTTTTGCTCATTAGGTGCTTGGCAGCTTCCCAAAGTAAACAAGTGTTGACATCTGGTTTGTGGTACTTAGTACAATAAGGATCTTTTCCATCTCCTTGATATTATCCACTGTCCCCTTCACTTCCTCTAGGCCCAGGTTTTCTGCTCTCATCATGCTCCTTGCTTTCAAACTAGACTAAAGTTGTAACTTCACGAGCTCGAGGGATGCTCAGGGCAGTGAGAATCATCTGAATTTTGGAACATACTTCCCTATTGATTCCCCTCCTCTCCTCTCTTCACCAGCTCTTAGAGACACTTATTTGCAGTTCTTCCTTTCTCCAACTGCACTGTTAGGCTTCTTGGCCATCTATGGGGCAGTAGTGAAAGTTGTATGTGTAGCAGCCCTTTCCAAAATGTGAAAATTATGGTGTGCTATGCATCTCTTCACTATCTGATGTTGGTGGTTCAGTCCTATTCTTTGTGTGTAATTAGTCTACAGTGTCCTGCTTCTTGGGTACCTGATTCTGGAATAGGCACAGGTTTGGAGTCAGAATGCCTGGATTTTCTCCTTCCTGGATGTGGGCTCTGGGAAAGATGTTTGAATATCTCTGAGCCTCAGTTTCTTCATAATATAATTGTGATAATAAAGCCTTCCTTGTTAGTTATTTTTTGGTATGAGTATAACATTAAATAGGATAATGTGTGCAGGTGAACTTAAAAAAATGCAGTTTGTGAAACCATGTTAGGTAAGTAGGAAAATCTGCTATTTTCAATTCCCAGCCTCTCCTAAGACTAATGATGCAGATGTATGCAATACCAAGATTGAATCTGCAGCCATCATACCCAATAGGGATGTTTGGACAACTTCTTATTCCATCCCCCTTTTCACTCATTGCTTCTTTCATTTTTCAAATACCTAGAACATTCTGTGGGTGATAAAAACTAGGGGTACAATGACAACTAAGACATCTTGGCCTTATGAATGAGTGACTTTTCTGTCTTCATTCACTTCCCCTTAATCCACAACCTTGTTTAAGTAAAATAAAATTAACTATCCCCGCTTCTCTCACTCTATCCCTAGAGGGTGCCTTCTCAGTGCTGTTGTCTCTTCTCCACGACACTCAGCATCCCCTGAGCACCTGAGTGCCTGGTTTCAGTGGATCATGATGCTGAGGCTGAAAGCACTCTCCAGAGAAGGGAAATGTCTTGTTCAAGGTTACACAGATTATTTAGTACTTTGCCCTGAACCCTATTGTTGTCTGATGAGCCCGTGAATGGCAGGGCCCAGGCCGGGACTTTTTCCTCTGTAATGTGGGTTTTCCTGAACTTTCATGGGTGTGCCTTTTCTAGAATTGAGGGGCTCAGTATTTTAAACTTTACCCATCTTCCTCATACCTGGAATTCCATAAGATGAAGGCTATATAAATAAAAAAAAAATCACTTCCCTTGTCTCTCTAGTAGCAAGTTGTAGTAGATAGAGCATAGGACTGGTAGAGTAAAGACCTCTTCGTTTCTGTTTCAGGACAGACTTGGTTAGGAATCTTGGACAAATCACTACAGTCATCCATAAATCAAAGTAAAAAAAATTGTCCCCTTCTGCCTGGTCTTCGGGGAATCTGGAAGGATATATGAAAAGAAAGATAGGAATGCAGGGGGAGGAACTAGAGTCCTGGATAGGGAAGTTCTATCCAAAGGTGTGGTTTCACCTGTGCTCTGCAATCTTGGACAAATTCTCATACCTCTTTGTGATTCAGTTTTTCCCATTGATAAAATGGGATAATAATATTTGCCTTCCTTTATTCTTATAGGGATTATGGGGAGGCACCAATATGGCCATAAGCTGGAGAGAATGTGAAATGGTTGAGATAATGTGGACTGGGAGGTAAGTGCTGAGAAGATTCAGGATAGGAAGGGGTTGCTATGTCAGGTGATATGAGCCAGTTAGAAGCCACATGGATCCCAACCCGGCTCTCTCTTCTGGGAGGTAGGACAGGTGTTATTTGTGGATTAGGAAGAGGAGAGGAGGAAGTGGAGGGTTGCTAATATCACAGAATGAAGAGGACAAGAGAAAAATTACATTATACCAGCATTTAAAATATTGGTAGACTGCTTTTCCCTAAGTTAAGGTTGGTCTAAAAAGGAGAGAATGAAGATCTTCCATATATGAGGGGTAAGATGGAGAAATCAAGGAATGGTGAGAGATCCCTGAACCACGATCAGGAAAAAAAACAAGGTAGAAGTTATCAATGGAGTATGCTTTAATTTTGTCTTAGTTTTGCAGCTGCTATGACAATACTACACAATGGGTTTTCTTAAAAACAGGCATTTATTAGCTTATGGTTTCAGTTGCTAGAAGGCTTGCTCCCCCCAGGGTCAGAGGTGTTCTGGCTGACTGGAAATCCTTGGGTTCCTTGGCTTTTCTGTCACATGGCGATGTTCTCTCTTCTCTCTTCTGGGTTCTGTTGCCTTCCAGTTTCTGGCTCCTCCCTGGGACTTTCTCTTTATAAGTCCTCCAGCAGTAGGATTAAGACCCATTCAAATTTGCTTGGCCATACTTTAAAAATAACATCTTCAAAAGGTCCTATTTACAATGGGTTTATGCACCACAGGAATGTGATTAAGATTAGGAATTAAGATTAAGAATATATTTTCCCCCTGGGGCACACACCCAAGTTTCTTAGATTATAAAAAACAGTGGGAAAGCCTTTAAGGGAAGGAGAGGAAAAATGTGTGAGGATAGATCATGTTTCTGGAAGCTTCTACAGAGTACTTTTACTTATGTCTAACTGGCCAGAAAGTAGTCATATGGCCACACCTAGTTGCAAGGGGCCTGAGAAATATAGCCTTTATTCTGGATGGCTGTATGCCTAGCTGTGGCAGTTTGAGATTATTTATGAATTCCAAAAAGAGAGATTATGTTTGTAAACTGGTCTGTTCCTCTGGGTGCAATCCCCTTTGATTGTATTAGATTCAGCTGAGATGTCTTTGATTAAATTATGTTAAGACTAGGGTGTAACTCAGGGTTGAGTCCCTGCCCCCTTGGTGGGCTATATAAATGGACACTCACACAGAAACACAGAAGATGCAAGAGAAAAGAGAAAGAGCTCCATAGATACCAGAAGAGAGAACTTTGTCATCATACGGAAGAGGAGAGAACTTTGATCCTGCAGCCCCAGGGAGAGATGAGATATTTGCCTGATACTTGCAGCCGAAGAGAACAGAGCAGCTGAGCAGCTAAGGCCCAAGAGACCAGGCAGAGACTGTCCACCCATCTTGCTTCAACACATGGTAACTGACTTTGGTGACAAACCAACCTTGAACTGGACTCTTTAAGGCCTTATAACTGTAAGCTTTTACCCCAAATAAATACCCTTTATAAAAAAAGCCAACAGATTTCTGGTACTTTGCATCAGCACCCCTTTGGCTCACTAACACACCAGCTAACATTTCTGTTACTGTAGCTACTGGGGGAGAGTTAGAAGTCTATGCCAGAAGGCCCAGTAAGATAATATATGTAAAGCAGTTAGCTCAGTGCCTGTTAGCTATTGTCTCCACATTCTACTTTCACCAGGACCAGAAAGCAAAACAAAGGGTGACAGGAGGGACAGGTGAGTCTGGTGCTATATTTGAATCCCCTGAGAAGCTGACATTTGTGCCTCAGGTATGGACAGGAAGCCAGAGTTTGGCCAGAGATTGGAAGTTTACAGCTGAATTTTTAGGTTTGTGTTTTGAAAATTGGTGTCTCAAAGACAGATAATCAAAATGAAAATGTACTAAACTGGAGAGGGTAGGAGTGTAGATTGGGCTGAAATGTGTTTAAATGTTTTAAAGAACTTTAAAATGTATTGCATAGCAGCCTGGGAACATTTTTTTTCCTAATAAAACTTCTGAAGAAGAATTAGACAATATGTGTGAAGGGCTTTAAACTCATAGGAGGAATGGAGCTATGCAAATCTAAAGTGTCAGCATTATTACTAAGGACAATGATTATAATATATGTAAAGCACTTTGCCCTTCTAAACAAAGGAGTTCTTTGAACACCAGGAGGAGTGGTGGTGGGAAACATTGAGTTCCCAGTGGAGTGTGCTGCCCTTTCCTAGTGGCTATGCACACCTGCTCCTTTATCTGGGGCAAAGCAGAGGATTAGCTGCTGCTTGCAGTTAATGTTCCTGTTTAATTATGGAACCAGAAACCTGTCTTTCTCTCTCTCTCTTTCTTTTCTCTCCTTTGCTTCTGTCCTTCCTCTCTACCAGGGGGAAGATTACATGTCCCTCTACTCCTCCACTCCCCTTTCCTCTCCTTTCACATCTTTTGTTCTCAGGAGGATTTTTGGCTTTTGCTGTATGCCTAACTGTGACTAGCAAAGCCAATATTTTCTCTGGGCCTGTTTTCCTTCTGCAAAAATGGAACAAAGGTACCCGTCCCTGGAGTATGCTCGGAACTGTGACCCTGGTCAAAGGGAAGAGCATTGGATTTGAATTTGGAGGTAGAATAAGGGTTTCCAACTTATTAATGCAGTTATTTTGGGGAAGTCATTTACCCTCTTTAACCTATGGATATCTGGTTTTTAAAAATGAGTAGTAATTAATAAAAAAAAAACTTAGAAGGTAACTGTGAGTATCAAATGCAAACATTAGTCGTTGTTACTATCTGACGGGATGGAGTGGGGTCTCCGTTTTCCAGGCAAGTGTAGACACAGGGATACATCATCATAACAGATGGCCGCTGCAAGCAGTTTGCCCCCTTCAAGAACAAAGATGTTTCCTAGAGTTGTTTGTTTAACAATTTCACTACATAATTTTCACATGCCTTCTAGGTATAGGGCACTGTCCAGGGCCCTGGACACAATAATCCCTGACCCAATAGGATTTAGCCAAGTGGGGAGAGAGAGATAAAACAAGTGACCAAATAACCAAATGTGTCATTCTAAATCATGATGCCATGCTATGAAGGGAGCTAACAGGACTGTGGTAGAGAATTCCAGGATATAGGCCGAAGGATGCTGACCCTCTCCAGGACTGGGTCACTGAGATGGAAGGGTCCCTGAGAGACCTCTGGTCTTTCCCCTCACCCTTGGTTGGACCTTTACTTATGGTCCACCCAAATTGTTGGTTGTGACTTGTGATTGCTAATCTTATTTTAGAAGGGTTGTCCTGAGCCAGTGCACCACTGCTGCTTGCCTTCTGCTCGCCTTCTGCTCTAAGCTGGGGAGAGCCTGCTGCTTCCATGTCCCCATCCCCAGGCTCTGGGATTCCTGCCTCTGAGTCTCCTACCATCTGTGTCTTAGACACTTCTAACTCACGAGGTAGGGCCCCTTGCTTAAGCTCCTACTTTACCCTTAGTAGGGGCTGGGTAGGGATGAGGGTCAAGGGTTCTGCCCAGCAGAAGATTGCAGCTGACCTTGCTGCCATGCTGCAGCAACCATGCCAGCTTGAGCAATGCCAGATGCCAGGACTTCAGGCTGCGTGAAAGCCAGGACAAATTGTTTTTGGGGAGAACTAGATTTTTATTAGGAAGTTAATGAAGCCTGCTTCCTTCGCAGGAGCAAGAGCAGCCATGCATGCCTCCCTGGGACAACTTGGCTCTGCCTCAGGCAGCCCACTCAGCTTCTGCCTTCTGGACCAGACACCTCTCAGGAGCTGGAAGCTTGTTCGCATCTATTTCCTTTCCCATCTTTAAAAAGTCTGCCCTCAGCGATAGAACAAGTAATTGCCTTGAAGTAGATCTGGGAAGCCACATTTAGAGATAAAGGGTAAAATTTCAGTGACAGGTGTTTGCATTATCTTGTTTCCCTGGGGTTTAATGGTCCCGTTTTGACTGGCTAGGAAGACAACAAATTTAGAGGCTGTGTGGGGTAGTGGGAAGAAGCCTGGTAGGGCGTTAGAGTAATTGGACTCTGCTCCTAACCAGATGGGTGACCTTAGACAAGTCACTTTGCCTTTCTGGATTTAGTTTCCTAATTTGTCACATGAGGGTGATGAGCTAGATGATGTCCTTAGACCTTCCCAGCTCAAATAATAAGATTTTAGACAGTATTTGTAGATATAGTCATTGAAAACAATACTTTACAGTCTGTTCTTTTTTGTTCTAAAAATCTAAGAGTGGTCAAGAAAGGGAAATTGGAGGTTAGCTCTCTGCTGGTGAGATAGCAGGCATGTAATTCTATAGTTCATATAGACTGGTAAATCATACTCTTTGTTTGACATTGATGTGTTGTTTGTGCAGAGAAGGGCCATCACTAAGACAGACTTCTGGCCTCTTCCACATTGGGGGTTCCGGGCAAGTGATTCCATTGTTCCTCCAACCAGCAGCAAGCAAGGGGATGGGGGAGCGGGAGGGCGGAGAAGTCCTGAATTGGCTGGTGGGCAAGGCGACAGGGCAAGCATGGAATAGTTAGGAACCATCTCAGAGCACTGGGCACTTGGGCTGGCTGGTCTTTGTCCATCTCGCAGCGCCCCCTTTCTCACTGCCATTGTTGCCCTGCTCTGTGTCCAATTCTGGAAGCCTGACTCCTGGAGGGTACATGACCAAGAGGGAGATCAGGGTATTTTTCTCTGCTCCCTCCCTTCTTGGTCACCTTGTCTCTGTTGTGACCGTATACCTTCTTAACTGTTGCTCTTCGACAACTACTGCCCTCACTGGCCTCTCATAACCCTATTTCTTTTGCTCATTGCCTCTTCTCCAGGGGTATTAATGGCTTCTTACTGGGTGCCTTGTTTGTCCTCTTAATCCTGCCCTCATTTCTACAAATTGTGTGGAGAATTTTGTTAGTCATCAGGTCCCAACTGATACAACAACCAGAGAGGGTATGAATATCGACAAGGAGTTAAGATTATATTTATCTGTGGTTCACAACAATGGCTGAATAATAGAATCCTCCAGGGAGCTTTAAAAATACTGATGCTTAATCCCTATCCCCAGAGATTCAGACTTAATCAGTCTAGAGCACAGTTTGGGATTGATTTTTTTTTTGTCTTTTTATTTTATTTTATACTTTATTTTTTAAAATGCTTTAGATTACATAAATGTTACATAAAAAATATAGGGGATTCTTATATGCCCCACTTCCTACCCCTCCCACACTTTCCCACATTAACAGCATCCTTCATTAGTGTGGTACATTTATTACAATTGATGAACACATTTTGGAGCATTGCCACTAAGTGTGGATTATAGTTTACATTATAGTTTGCACTCTGTCATGCACAATTTTGTAAGTTATGACAAAATAATGTAATGGCCTGTATCCATCACTGCAACATCATTCAGGACAAATGTTTCTAATGTGCAGGCTGAGTTGGAAACAACCACTACCACTGATTAGTACTCATTGTTGGGGCTGGGGAAAACATCTTTTTTTTCCTGAGAATCAGGGTCATTTCCATCATTATAGCAGCCTACTCGTGTTCTTTAAACTTTTTATTATAGAAAATTTCTTATATGCACAAAGGTAGGGAGAGTTGAGTAATGAATCTGCATGCTCCCATCACTCAGATTCATCAATTGTTAACCCACAGCCCATCGTTTTCATCTATAGCTCTAATACCTGAATGTTATATCTTATATAGCCCCATTCCCAGGATTATTTTGAAGCAAATCTCAGACATCATATCATGTCATTCATAAATATTTCAGTATGTAGCTTTAAAAGTTAAGGATTCATTTGATAAAACATAACTACCAAACCATTATCACATCTACAAAAAAGTATCGATAATGCCTTGATATCATCAAATGTTCAGTCATTATCCCCTTTCCCTAATTGTCTTATAAACTTTTCAACAATTTGTTTGAATAAGGATTCAAATAACGTCCATAAATTGTGATTTGTTGATATGTGTCTTAAGTTTCTTTTAACCTGCATATCCTCTCTTTTTTTTTCTCAATTTAGTTTTGAAGAAATTGGGTCTTTTCACCTATAGAATTTCTCACTGTTTGGATTTTGTTGATTGCATCCTTGTGGGAGGGTCTATTAATGTGCTCCCCTGTCCCCTGTATTTCTTGTAAGTTGGTAGTTGGATCAAGCTAGAGGCTTGATCAGATTTAGGCTTGATTTGTTTGGCATGATTACTTTATAGATAGTGTGGTACACTTCTGTTGGGAGGTATGTGATATCAAACTCTCTTTATTTGAGGTTAGCAGCCACTGATGATCATTGCCTAGATCCATTAATTAGGACTTGTGAAGTGGTCATATTCTAATTCTATCATCTTTTCTTTGTTTATATACTGGAGAAGGAATATGCTTTATAGAGAGAACTTCCTTTCATCAACTATTTTGTTACACTGTATTATAGTTCATACAGGAAATGTAGGAAAAATGCTTGATTTTTTTCCCTTTTATTTACCAGTTTTCAAAATAATGAGCCATTTCCAAGTGTGCTCTGAATGTGATTGATGAGATTTTAGAAAATAAAAATTTGAATGCATGAATTTAAAGATAGTTGATGCTCCCCTGAATTGCAACTACTATTCTTATTGATGCTTATAATTGCCCCATCTTTGGCCAGTGGGTGATCCTTGAAGTTGACTTCTGAGTCCTTTTGACATGAGCTTAGTCATTTAAGGGCTATTTTTATTGAGATATAATTAACATACAATAAATTGCACAGATATTAACTGTCCAATTAAATGAGTTCTGAAAATTGTGTTTCCACCTGTAACCAGCACCTAAAAGAAGATATAGCATATTTCCATCACCAGAAAAGTTCCCCTCTGCCCTTTTCTGGTTGATTCTCTCTCTACCCACAGCCTCCCCAACCACTAAGTGGTTTCTCTTGGTATAGACTGGCTTTACCTGTATTTATATTTCATATAAATGGAATCATACAGTATGAATTTTTTGTATCTATCATCTTTCACTGAGCAGAATGTTTTTGACATTCATCCATGTTGTGTGTATAGTAGTTCTTTTTTATTGCCGAATAGTCTTCTGTTGTATGGATTTACCATTCACCCATTGGTGGACATGTGTTTTTGTTTATTTGTCAGATGTATATACTGCAAATATTTTTTCCCAGTCAAAGGCTTGTCTTCTGTTTCTTAGTGCATTATTTTTTTCTTTTCTGATTTGTGATTTTTGTGTCCTGTCCAAGAAAATATTGCCAACTTGGAAATTATGTAGATATCTTTATATGCTGTCTTCTAGAAGAATTATGATTCTTTGTTTTGCTTTTAGAGCTATGATCCATCTTGAATTAATTTTTGTGTATGGAGTGAGATAAGGTTGTGGTTTACTTTTTCCCATCTTGATATCTATTTGTCCCAGCAACATTAAAAAACAAAAACAAAAACAAAACAAAACAAACAAAAAATGTTTTCCCCAATTATATTGACTTGGTACTTTTGTTGAAAGTCAATTGACTGCTTAATTGTGAGTCTACTTCTAGACTCCCTATTCTGTTCCATTGATCTTTTGCATATATATTGGTTACTGTAGCTTATATTTAGTCTTGAAAACTGGTAGTGTAAGGCCTCTACCTTTATTCTTTTTTTCTCCAAGATTATTTTGGATGATCTTTTGCATATATATTGGTTACTGTAGCTTATATTTAGTCTTGAAAACTGGTAGTGTAAGGCCTCTACCTTTATTCTTTTTTTCTCCAAGATTATTTTATATTCAAATCCTTTGAATTTCCTTGTAAATTTTAGAATAATCTTGTCTCTTTGTTTAAATAGCTTGCTAACATTTTGAAAGATATCATGTTTAATTTCTATACCAATTTAAGGAGACTGTACATCGTAATAGACTGACTCTTTAAATTCATGAACATGGCATATCTCTCCATGTATTAAGATCTTTTAAAATTATTTCTCAGAAATATATTTTGGTTTTCACTGTAGGGGGTCTTGCACATATTTTACTAGATTTATGTTGTATCTGTTTAAGTTTCCTAAGCTGCTGAAAGCAGATACCATGAAATGGGTTGGCTTAACAATGGGAATTTATTGGCTTACAGTTTTGAGGCTGAGAAAAATGTCCAAATCAAGGCATCATCAAGGTGATGCTTTCTTCTTGAGATTGGCTGCTGGCAATCCTTGACTCCTCTGCCACATGGCAAGGCGCTTGGCGGCATCTGCTAGTCTCCCTTCTCTTCCAGGTTTCATTGCATTCAACTTCTTGCTTCCTTGGTTTTCTTTTTCTCTCGTTGTATTCATTCCATTTAGAAAAGGCTCCGGTAAAGTAATTAAAACCCATCCTGAATGAGGTGGGTCACACTTAACTGAAGTAGCCCCATCAAAAGATCCTACTTAAATAGGTTTATACCCACAGGAGTGGATTAGCTTTAAAAACATGATTTTCCGGGGTGTACATACAGTTCCAAACAACCACAGTATCTGATATTATTGCTACTTTGTAAATTTTCTTTTTTAATTCTTTGCTGCTACTATATAGAAAATCCTAGTTCCTAATGATGCCAACATAGTTACTCATTGCTTTATCTCATAACACTCTCTTAATATAAATACCAATAATATAACCAATGATACAATAATTAAATCAATTGAAGTGCTCTTGTGGTTCTTTTTTTATCCTAATGCAGGGGTTGGCAAAGTATGGCTCCCAAGGTGGCTACCTGGTTTTGTAAATGAAGTTTTATTGGAACAGCCATACCTGTTCCTTTATGTGTTGTCTATGAATGCTCTTGCACTACAACAACAGAATTGAGTAGTTGCTATAGAGATTCTAATGGCTGGCAAGCCTAAAATATTTACTATCTGGCCAGTTAAGAAAAAATTGCTGCTCTTACCCTAAGCAGAATTTCTCAATCTCGGCACTGTTGACATTTTGGGCCAGATAATTCTTTGTTGTGGGGGGCTGTCCTGTGCACTGTAGGATGTTTAGCAGCATCTCTGGCCTCCTCCTAGTAGATGCCAGTATCATGCCCCTACCCTGCTTATGGTAATTAAACATCTCTATACATTGCCAAATGCCCCCTGGTGTCAAAATCACCCCAGTTGAGAACCTTAGGGATCTGCCCTAAGGTAGATCCCACCAGGAAGAAACTTTCAAATAACTGTGATCTGAAAGTTATTTGAAAACACAGTTCCTTTCTGTGTGGTTATGTAATCAACTCAATACAAATTTAAATCCATTTGGTTAATTTTGCTTTTGAATTTCATTAATTTTAAAATTTAGTTTGTTTTATAATTTGTGATATTTACATGGTTCCAAAGTCAAAGCTATAAAAAACGAGATATTGTCAAAGAAACATAGCTTCTATCTCTGAAACTTCCACCCTGGTCTTTCCCTGCTCCTATAAGTCACCATTAAGAAAAAATTTGCTTTATCCCTCCATTGCACCCCCCCCCCATCTATTTCTCCTCCATTCTTCCTCCTTTCCTCCTCTCTTCTGCAATTCCTTCTCTTCCTTCTCCTCTTCCTCCTCATTCTTCTCTTCTTCTACTTCTAAATATAAAATAGGTATATTCTTAACTGGGCAAAGAAAAGGAGAGATGTATCATTCTAGACACATTCAATACAAAAAATATCAAGCTTGTGTGTGTGCGTGTGTGTGCATGCTTGTGTCTGAATGATTTGACATGTTCATTTGGACTGCCCTCAGTGCACATTTAGTCGACTGCTATTTAAGTTAGCCAGGGTTCTAGTAGGAAACAGATGACACACTTTAGTAAAAGGACCATTTAGGTGTGGGCAGCGTAAAGGGAAATCCATAAGGGGTGTCACATTAGTCCAGAGCTAGTCACAGTGGGAGTCATTGCTATTCCTAGGCATGAAGAGCAAAGGGAGGGAGAGGTTATGAGAACACACAGGGAAGAGCTATGTGGAGAGGGTTGTCTGATCAAGCTGTGGATGCACCCAGCCCAGTGAGATTTGGCAGTGAGGCAGCAAGGTGAAACCAAATAATGATTTCATTTTCCTCATTCCTTCTGGTATCTCGTTGGTGCTTCTCAATGTCTGCATCTAACTGAAGTCAGAGGGCAAGGGAGTGCACCTATGTATTCCACACTGGTCAACCTCCAGAGCAAAGAGCATGGTGAAGATGGGTGGAGAGTGGATTTGATGCTTGTTTCCACTGCTTGTATGGAGAACCAGCATCTATGCCAGGCTCATGCTGGACACTTTACTCCTACCATTCCTGCAATACAACATTCTTTATTTCTATGCCCTGAAAGAAGAAACATCCAGTGATTTACCCGAGGCCAGAAATGGGATTCAAAATCTGTGCTGGCTCATTCCAAAGTTGTAGTTCTGGCATCGCACCATGATGACCTTAGTAATGCGTATTCTATCTGGGTGCCCAGGGAGGCTCCTGGGTTAGGAGATAAAAAGAGAAGTAAAACTTCTATGCTGTCTTAGAAGAAAAATTATTTCCTGCAATAGAGATAAAAAATCAGGAAAATGGTGGCTAGCTCAGGGGTGTCGTCTTCACCAAAGGAAGGCATGGAGTTGATCGTGACCTGCTGGTAAAAATGGGGAGCTGAGGACCAAAGGCAACTCAAAGGCAACTCAATGCAGCACTTGAGTCCCAATCTGCATCCTTGGTAAGCGCATCCTCTACTGGGCGCCTCCCTGTGGGTTCTTAACCAGGCCCATGGACTCATTGAGGATCCATGGATGGAACTGTATTTCAATATAACTGGTTTCCTTTGTAATGTGGTGTATTTTATTTATACATTTAGCAGGTATCCACTGTACTAAAGGTTAAGAAATCTTGTGTGACAAAGAATTCAACATATATCAGTCATAGAAGACTATAGTTTTAATGAAAATAAGACTAGAAATCACACATCCCTTGTATCTGGCAGGAGAGGCACTGAATGTAGTGCTTAGCCTCCATGTAATAAATGGGCAAGGAAAAGCAAGGCTTTTCATTAAATGGAGAACAAAGAAAGCAAGAATGCCAATAAATATTTCATTCAAGAAATACTTGTTAAATAAACGTTAGGCTTTGTAACAGATGTTAAAAATAAAGGGAGAACTGTGGATGTATTGCTCGTCTTCCCTTCTGTGCCCAGGTCGTAGATCTCACTGTATGTTCTTATTTTATTTTGATGGGTGTTGATTGGTTCCTTTTGGCAAATGCAGTTGAGGTGGAGTGGGCTTGGAAAAACTAAAGGCCTTTCTGACTCTATATATGTGCTAATACATAGAAAGGCAAACACACAGAGCCATAGTGTTAGAAGAGACATCAGAATCTATGTGGCTCAACCTCTCACCTGTTGAAAACTCTCTTGTATAGCTTGTGTGCAAGTGGTCACCTGGCCTCAGCCTGACACATCAGAGATGGAGCACTCAAGACCCCACAGGGCCCAAAACTGCCTTTCATGGGCCTTAATTTAGTAAGAACAAACAGCAGCAACAAAAAGCTCCATCATCCTTTACTGAGCACTCAATTTTGCTGGGCATTGTGCTAAGCATTTTAAACACATGATGCCATTTTATCCTTGAAATGACCCTATGAGGTTGGTCAGATTACGTCCTCAATTTTGTAGATGGATGAGCTGAGGTTTAGTAACTTGCTCTCATAGTTGACTGTCACAGGTATATGTGTGTATGTGTATATGTGTATATGAGTGTGTGTTTGCATGTAAAATAAATACATTGTACTGTGCCACTCCCCACACAAATAGAGGTCCAGATAGCTATTCTGGTGACCCTTCCAAAAGACAGTCCTGCTATCATACCACTCCATCCTATCTTCTGAATGAGCTAATCTCCATGTTTGGAGACAGTTATCAATGCTCTTCTCTCTTCAAGACTAATGGACATTTTAGCTATTCCATTTATGAAAAAGCTTTCTAGATCTTTCAACATCCTGTTCATCCTCATCTGGATACACTTCAGCTTATTGATGGTCCTAGCTGAAGTGTGGTTCCCAAGACTGGAGGTCACCCTCCAGATATGGTCTCCGCAGGACAGAACACAGTGGGCCTGTGATTGTATTCAGTTCATCAAGAACTGCCTCATTTGATTGACTATTTTAACCTTGCAAAAGCTGAATGTTGACACTCATCCAGGTTCTTGAAAGTCTACCTTAGTCTTTCTTTTTCTTTATACCATGCAAACTCTGCTTCAATCCACTTTCTCTCTCTCTTTTGACTTCCCTGAACTTTCTTTGCCTTTCCCTTACGTTATTGGTCCTGGAGTATGTTCAGTTTAATACTTCAGCTAATATCTTTAAAAATTATTTCATGTGTGAACTCTTACTACTCCACCAAAGATAAATGTTTCCTTTACCAAAGAAAGTATATCTCATGCTTTTATAGCTTTTCAAATACTCTATTCAGTGGAGTAGGATGACAGGCTTAATACCTGCTGTTGGTAATGGGAGTACACAAATAGGCCACAGAGACTCATGCCAGGAAATTGGGAAAGATGAAGCTGAGGGAATAGCTAAGTCAGGAGCCATGGGGAAAAGACTGGTTTCCGAGAAATAATATGTTTCTGTGTTTGTTGGTTTAAGTCACGATAGCTTGGCTGAATTTTTCCATGCCACTTCAGGTAGTTTTAATTGGACTTCCCATATTTGTGGCAGCAGATTTTGTCCATGGCTATTAGTACATAATATACCCTATACAGTATTGAACACATAGAGATATTGGTTAATACTCAACCAATTGTTTTGAACTATCCTTGTTGGCTAATTAAAAGAACTATGAAGTGCTCAGCTAATTCCAGCCCAGTTCTCCTTTCCGTCACTTTACTTATAAAGCAAACAGGCTTTCTTTTCATGTAGATATGGACAGAAATTCAAAAAAAGTATTAGGTATAGAGATTTATTTGACGCTAGATCATTTAGTAGAACATTGGAAGTGGTTTTGTTATGCAGGAAGTTTTCTTTTGTAAAAGTGGTGAGCTTGTATATGATCTTCTCATGATTTGTGACCCATGAAAACAACCCCAAAAGTTTAAAAACAAAGGGCCCAGAAACAAATATCAGTTCTGGGTAAAACTGCCATGGGAAAAACAGTCTTGGGGTTCCTGAATACGTGGAAAAAAAAAACCATAAGCTGAAAGATTAGAGCACCAGAGAGCCCATCTAATGATAGCACAGTGAATGTTAGTAGGAGTGGAATGATGACTAGGGCCAATGGTAAATCTTTGCAAACCTGCTTGGTATTTATTTTTAATGTTATTAGAGGACATACCCAGCTGTCCATCTGTATATCCATCCATCCATCCATCCATCCATCCATTCATCCATCCATCCATCCACAAACATTATTTAAACTAGATACTGAGATTGGCACAGGGGTTACAAAGCTGAATAACAATCTTTGCCTTCAAGCCACAGCAACTGCAGCTATCCTTCCTTACTACCACCACCCTCCACCACCCCTCACCAGTCTCCCAAGCAGAGTCACATAAAGTGTAACACAATTTGGCTATTTTAAGGCTATAAATATAATTTTAAATGCCAAGATGCATAGTTTTATGATTCTAGGTGATGCTATCATTAATACTTAACTATGGTTGAGTTCTTACTATGTGCCTTGAGTTCTTCTTTTGGGAAAAGTACCTTTTCCTAATGGGCTATGTGACCATTGTCAAGTCATTTGGCCATCCTGATCCTCAAGGTTTTGTTTTCCAGCTCAATTTCCTCTTTCTTGACCTGCCTGACTCACTTCTCCCTCTCCTGCTGTGCCATTGACCCTCAAATCTACTCTGGACAAGAGGGAGGTATCTTCAGGCTTTAGCCCTTTGGAACACAAAAAAATCAATTAGTAACTAAAATGGAAGAAAGAACTGGGATTGAGAACTAAGAATCTAGAACAGAGGGGAAGGAGGTAGAGAGAGGTGAGAGGTTAATGAGAGAGCATAGGTTCTGGGTGATCCAGATCGGACACCCTTGACCCTCCAACCAGGATAGGCTGGGGAAGAAAGTCATGAACACTGCAAAGTGCAGGTCTTTGAGAGAGCTGGGGAGGGGTCACAGAGCTCTGGAATAGACCTAGGCAAAACACAAGTAGGAGATACTTTCAATTCTTTATAAAGAACCACATTCTCCTAACACATATTACCAGGGATTCACCAAGACACTATCATGGGTATCCCAGGCAGGATGATCATTTTGTGTTTTTTGTAATTGATTTGGAATTTTCCTGAAATTACAGTTTTTCTGCCCAGATAACTTATTGGGAAGTTAATGTATATGTTTACATGTATCCATCTCTCTTCTTTAACTCATGTTCATGTAGTATGTAACCTTCTATATTTTTTCATACTTATGCTATCTATAATATACCATCATACATGCAAAATAGACATATACCAGTGTCTTTATTTATATAAGGATTTTCAATCTTTATTTTATAAAATGGGAGTTTTCTCTGCAATCTAGCTTTTTTTTTCATTTAACAGTACCTCATGGGAATTTTTCTAAGTCTGTTTCTATAGTTCAAATTCGCTTTTAGTTGTGGCATAAAATTCCATGACACCATCATACCATAATATATAACATTTTATGATTGATGGGTATTTTCTTTGCCTCCAGCTTTTTTTCACTAGGAACAATGCTACAGGAAACATCCTTATAGATACATCTTTATGAAGGATTTTCAATTTTAACAGGTGTTGCCAGGTTGCTTTTAAGAAAGGCTGTGACAATCCACATTTCCACCAGCAGTTCGTGAAAGTCCCCCTTTCCATACAGCCTTTGGGCAGCGTGTTAAATGGCTCAAATTTAGATAATGCAGTGCATCACTCTCCCTGGCCCAGCAGTATTCCATGCATCTTTCAAACTCAGAATTTCAGCTGATCAAGTTGTACAGCTTCCAATGAGTGTTGGCTGACTGGGTGTCAGATATGGCCTAATTTTTTTTACAAGGTGCATTATAGACCCTGTGGGGAATGTTTGAAATCTCAAAGCAAGGAGCTTCTTGTTGCAGGAGCAGACTTTATTTACACTTAACAGTTAAGTGGGGGGTTTCTTGGAGATTGAGATATGAAGTGCTGTTTGATTTGACTTACTTTTATAAAATACAGGATTCCCATATACCATCCCACCACCAACACCTTGCACTGGTGTGGAACATTTGTTACAATTGATGATAGCACATTTTTATAATTATACTACTAATTAAAGTCCATGGTTTAACTTAGGATTCACTGTTTGTGTAGTGTATTCCATGCTTTTTTAAAAAAAATTTTATTCTGTTACCATAAATACAACCTAACATTTCCCCTTTTAATCATATTCAGATCTGTATTTCAGTGTTGTTAATTGCATTTACAATGCTTTCCTACTATCATGACCATCCATTACCAAAACATTTCCCTCATTCCAGATAGGAACCCTGTACATTGCAAGCTTTAACTTCCCATTCTCTAGCCCCACCCCACCCCCTGGTAACAAATATTCTAGATTCTGACTCTCTGAGTTCTAATTGTTTCAGATCAGTGAGATCATACAATATTTGCCCTTTTGTGTCTGGCTTATTTCGCTTAACATGATGTCTTCAAGTTTCATCCATGTTGTTGCATGTATCAGGACTTCATTCCTCTTTGTGTTGTATATATATACCACATTTTATTTATCCATTTATTGGTTCATGGACACTTGGGTTGCTTCTGTTTTTTGGCAATTGTGAATAATGCTGCTGTGAACATCGGGGTGCAAATATCTGTTCGAGCCCCTGCTCTCAATTCTTTTGGGTATATACCTAGTAATGGGATTGCTGGGTCAAATGATAGTTCTATACTTAGCTTTCTGAGGTATTGCCAAACTGTGTTACACAGTGGCTGTATCATTTTACATTGGCACCAGCAATGAATGAGTGTTCTTATTTTTCCAGTACTCTCCAACACTTGTTATTTTCCATATTTTAAACAGCAGCCATTCTAATGGGTGTGAAATGGTATTTCATTGTGGTTTTGATTTGCATTTCCCTGCTGGTTAAGCATCTTTTCATGTGCTTTCTGACCATTTGTATATCTTCTTTGAAGAGATTTCTGTTCAAGTCTTTTGCCTATTTTTTAATTTGTTTGTCTTTTTGTTGTTAAGTTGAAGGATTTCTTTATATAACCCTTTTGGGAGATGTGGTTTCCATATATTTTCTCCCATTGTGCAGGTCATCTTATTACTTTCACGATAAAGTCCTTTGCAAAACAAAAGTTTTGATTTTGATGAGGTCCCACTTATTTTTTCTTTTGTTGTTTGTGCTTTGGGTGTAAAGTCTAAGAAACCATTGCCTAACGTGAGGTCCTAAAGATGCTTCCCTATGTTTTCTTCTAGGAGTTTGATAGTTCTAGCTCTTGTATTTAGGTCTTTGATCCATTTTTTTTTTCCCAATGAGAAATAAGTTTGTTTATTCCTGTAGCATAAAAATCCATGCTTTGGGATTCAACGAACTCTGGGAAAGCATCTTCTGCATCCTATTGATTATGGAAGTGTTTTCCCTGCAAAAAGTTGTCTAGATGCTTGGAGAAGTGGTAGTTGGTTGATGAGAGGTCAGGTGAATATGGCGGATGAGGCAAAACTTCATAGCCCCAATTCATTCAGATTTTGAAGCCTTGGTTGTCCAATGTGCAGGAAGGTGTTGTCGAGAAGAATTGGGCCCTTTCTGTTGACCAATGCCAGCTGCAGCTGTTGCAGTTTTTGGTGTTTCTCATTGATTTGCTGAGCATACTTCTCAGATGTAATGGTTTCTCTGGGATTCAGAAAGCTATAGTGGATCAGACCGGCAGCAGCCCACCAAACAGTGACCATGACTTTTTTTTGGTGCAAGTTTGGCATTGTGAAGTGCTTTGGAGTTTCTTCTTGGTCCAACCATGGAGCTGATAGTCACCAGCTGTCGTATAAAATCCACTTTTTATCGCACATCACAATCCAATTGAGAAATGGTTCATTGTTTTTCGTTGTTGCTGCATAGAATAAGAGAAGATGGCACTTCAAAACGACGATATTTTTTATTTTTGGTCCGCTCATGAGGCACCCACTTATTGAGCTTTTGCACCT
>JAQZBX010020243.1:0-33156 GCA_029593785.1 Cabassous unicinctus
TGAAGATGTGAAGCGACTACAATTTGTACATGGCTGGCGGCAATGTAAATAGGTACAACCAATTTAAGACTCTATCCACTAAATTTGAACAAATGCTTACCATACACAACAGCCGTTGCATTCTTAGGTTTATACCCAATAGAAATGAGAACAAATGTGCAACAAAAGATGTAGATTATAAAAATGTTATAAACAACATTTTTCATAATATACTAAACCTAGAAACAACACAAAAGCCCATTAACAATAGCATGGAGTAGTTTTATGGCAATGAAAATAAATGAGGAACTGCCTATAGCACATTAGTGGGTCAATAAGGCCCATCCAGGGAGTCATGATCCCTGACTATAATTTTAGAGCCGTACACTTAATATGAGCGAAGCAAGCATCTAAGAAAATTTCTAATAGGAAAGAAAGAGGCCAAAACATACATATAAAGACAAAGACTATGGCCTTTTAAAATGATCATTACTACCTTAAGGGATATGAGAAAATAATGAAAACATGAAATAAGAACAGGATAAAGAAAACAAAAGAAACATCTAAACAACAACAAAACTATCTTGGATGTTGATAACTGACACGAAGGATTGGAAGATAAAATTGAGTAAATCTTCATGAAGGCAAAAATAAAAAAAAAATAAGCACATTATAAGGCCAATCCCCAAGTTTTAATATTAAAAATAGAAGTTGTAGGAAGAGAGAAGAAAGAAAATAGATAGTAAGTATAATTCAAGATTTCTGGAGACTGAATATCATGAGTTTCAAACTACCTAGAAAAATTATGAAAATAGTCACACAAATTGTTAAGAATTTTCAGGACATTGGGCACAATTTAAAAATCTTACAAATTTTCAAGAGGAAAAGGAACCAGGATAATAGTTACTATTAAACACCTTATAGTATTATATGACTTAAATTATACATAAGTATTACTTAGACAAAAGTTAAGTTTTAGAAATCATGTTCAAAAATGACAAAATTTTAAAAGAAATTGAAAAGGCTAGCACTTTTTAGTGGGATGAAAAAAATTATGATCACTGAGCTATGGTTGAATAAAATTCTCATATAACTGTCTTTATTAATAATGCATCTATATAAGCATATAAATATATAATCTTATTTTTAATTATTAATATTTTCAAAACAAAGAAAAATTATATGAAACTAAAAATGTTTATAAATAACTCTGTGTAGCAGACACTGATGACACTCCATCCAGTTGCCCGAGAAGATTTATATTCTCTGCCTCCATTCCCCAATTTATGCATGCTTGCTGTTAATCTCTTCCATCTGACACCTTCAGATATTACCCTTGGGTCTTGGAGCATCCTTACCTCTACAGAGAGCAGAAGTATCAGGGAATTTATGCCCCATCCCAAGGCAGCTTATAGTGACTAGTGTTGGATTTCAAAATCCCAGTTCCTTTTCTTCCAGGCAGAGCAAACCCTGAGGTGTAATTTATGCTCCAGTGCTCCTGACAGGCTCAGGCAAGTTTAGGACTGTATCTGCAATCACACCCTTGCTTTGTGTTTTCCCTTTTCTTTTCTAGGTTCCCCTTTCTCCTATTTTCTTTCTGGTTTCTCTGGGATTACTTTCTTAATAAATCATTTGCAGCCAAGTTTTGGCTCAGGATCTGATACTGGAAACATTTAATACTCCTGGTGTGCTAAGGGAGAGAAAGTAATGAAAAGGTACTGACTTTCCCGTTAAAGCATATCCTCCTCAGAAGCCGGAACTGTGACTTGTTTACCCCTACTTACCAGCACCAGACTTGGTGCCAGACATGTAATAGGAATTTAACCCCCTAAATGAATAAATATGAAAGGTCATATCTCAAGGGAATATAGCTTTAACCAAGCTTTCCACAGGGTAGTTTACTTGTCAAATATACCCTGGAAAAGAAAAAAAAATACTAAAAATTATTCATTTCTTATCAAATAATTAAGTGCATTATAACAATACTGTTTTACATTAACATTTTTATTGCATGAAATAATTTTATATATGAAATAAAACTTACTTTCCAAGGTCACATTGTAGTTCTGGCATTGTGGTTGTTTTCGGTACTTCAACAGTTAATCTCAGTAAATACCAGAATTCTAGAGCCATTTCAGGCTGAAAAATAATGCTGGTGGAGAGAAATACACAAAATCATCTCAGTGGTTTTAGTGTGTATAATATTTGGCAGAAAAATATCTCAAATTGGTAGAAATGGGTAGTTTCAAAAATACAATATTAGACAATTGCTCAGTGTAGCCCTTTGGCAGCTTGATGTAATTATGAATTTCAAAAATCTGTATTAGATTATGCTTGTAAACTGATCTGTTAATCTGGGCATGATTAGGTTCTGATTAGGGCGTTAACTGGGCCATGTCAGTAGGGTGTTCAGCCTCACCCCTTGGTGGGTGGGGAATCAAATATAAAAGGCAAGGCAAAGGACAGAGGGAGCAGTTTTGATGTTGGAGTTTTGATGTTGGAGAGAAGGCCCCAGGAGAAGAGAAGTGAGCTGTTCGCCTGATAGTCTACAGCTGACCTTGTGGAGGAAACAGGAGCTAAGCCCGGAGAGAAACGCAGCCCCAGGAAGAGAGGAGCCCAAGAAGCCTGAACCCTGGCAAACGCCGGCAGCTGTCTTGCTCCAACACGTGGCAATGGACTTTGGTGAGGGAAGAAACTTACGCTTTATGGCCTGGTAACTGTGGACTTCTACCCCAAATAAATACCCTTTATAAAGACCAACCCATTTCTGGTATTTCACATTAGCACTCCTTTGGCTGACTAATACACTCAGTGACACATTTTACTTTCATTGTGGATATATTTCTAAATTTTTTGTTTTGTGATGATAAAATCACTTCATTTCTTACCCAGGAAAAAGTGTCATTGTCATTAATATCTGTTTAATGCCTCTTGAATCAATGGAATATTTTTTACACATAAGCAATTTAAATAAATTGCAGGAGCTATAACAGGAAAGGACCTGATTTCTAAGTATAATTAAATCAAATTTTGTTTGTGGGACTGAATGCCTGAATATTTTCACGTGAAGGCTGTCAAGTGACATACAGCTCTGGAAGGCTCCATTTATAATGAGCATGTGCTCAGCTCTGGAGGAGACAGAGCCTGTGGCAGTTCAAAAGTACAGCAAGCCTGGTATCCCAGCTCTGTCACCTTTTATTTGTGCAACCTTGGACAAGTCACTTAAATTCTTTGAGCTTCAATTTCATCATTTATAAAATGGGAAGAATAATTCCTACCTCTTATGAGTGCTGTGAGAATTTTATGTGTTTATGTATGTAAGCTGCATGGCCCAGTGATGATAACAGAGTAGGCTGTCAATAATGATGACTCAAGATTATGTCTTTCAGTGTTTGCTGATAAGGAAAATCCAAGATTCATTCATTCTGTTCATAAAGTTCTGGTGAGATGAGACCTGCTCACATTTCTAATGGCAATCTATCAAAACAGTGCCTGTTACACTATGTCATATTCTTATTTTCATGATTCACATTATAAAATATTTGTACTTCTTAACATTTCACAAACGTATTCACTTATTCATCTGTTCAGTTAAATAACAAATTTTTGGTTCCTATTAGAGGGCACCAATAAGACCAATCCTTCGTTACTCTGTAAGAGCATATATACTAGCAAAGGGCATTTTCATGGAGTATAAAAATAGAATTCATTGTATATACACTAATGCTAAGTCAATTATGGTATTTAAAAGTATAATAAATAACTTGAATATTCTTTTAGAAACAAATAAAGTGGATTATTTTATTAAATTATTTAAATTAGTCATGAACATAGAGGTTATGTGTTTGCATGTACTATATGTGTATATATAGTGCAAAGAAAAATTTTCATGATTATCATGCTGTAAGAACACATTACATTGTTAATATATATGGGTGTCTGACTACATACCCACACATATATATGCACATACACACACACATATATATATACCTGTGCATACATATAACTATACATGAATATATATGTATATACACCAATACACATATATAAACATACACACACACATGCACATTTGTATGTGTGTTGTCAGCATGGTATAACATACTTAATTTAATTTTCTCCATATTCTCCAAATGGATGATTTCTATTTAATGGAGAATATAAAATATAATTAATTTTCATCAAGGAAATTGAAAGTTTAATCACTAGTCCTCATGGAATCATTTTCATTTGGTTCACTTTTTGCACCCAGAAAGATTTGGCTTGTGAAAAGTGAAGTGAAAGAGGGGATATAAAGAGAAATTCAGGAATTATGCAATGTGACATTCAAATAAATGATGTTTCTACATTAAAACAAAAGTTAAGGGAGTGGATGGAGCTCAGTGGTTGAGTGCCTGCTTCCCATGTATGAGGTCCTGGGTTCAATCTCCAGTACCTCCTTAAAAAAAAAAAAGTTTATTCTAAACTACAACATTTTATCCAGGAATGAGATTTACAAAGCTAAAATAAAGAACAGGCATAATTTTAATGAATATATCATGCAAATAAATAATAATAATTTAACATCCTAATATCAAAGCATCAACAATAAAATATATATGCCATACTCAAACTATACCTTTCATCGGTACAGCCTGTAGTTGCTGGAGAATACCGTACAACATAGTTGGTACATTCTAGTGGATTCAGTATAAATTCAGTGACTCCATTAAGGGCAACATTTGTTAATTGCACATTGAAGTGAATCATTCTCTCTTTTGGATTAGAGAGGGGTATATCAATGCAAGTGGTCTCCTGAAATTACAAAACAAATATATAAGCAGCTCTTAGTGTTAGCACAAATTCATTGCTCTAGGAAGCAAATGTAAAGAAAAGTTTTATACAATATAAGTCAAATTATTCTATTTATTTTCTAGATCCACTTTTTAAAAAACATTTTATTGAAGTATATTATTCATACATGAATACATATAATAAGTGTATAGTAAAAGTTGTGCACTTACAAAATAAAACTTCATAACATCATATAGGGGTTCCATACATCACCCCACCACCAACACCTTGCATTGTTGTAAAACATTTGTTACAAATTATGAAAGAATATCGTCAAAATATTACTACTAACTATAGTTCAAATCTTACATTTGATGTATTTTCCCCCAACCCACCTTATTATTTTTTAAATAGATTTTTATTACAGAGGTTGTGAACTTACAAAACAATCATGCACATGTGTAGAATTCCCATACAACACCCCTTCACCAACATACCACACCGTTATGGACCATTTGTTACAGATTATGAGATAATATCTTGATCCACTTTTGAATGTATCTCACCAGCTTTTAATCTCTTATACATTTTCCTTGATTAGTCTTACTAAACGGTAACGTTATTTTTTCAACAGCAAATACTATAAAGAAATCCATGTAACTAAATGCTAAGGAAACTATGTAAAATTACATTTAAAGTATATTTTTCTTCAGTACCATTTTTACTATGAGGTCCATATTTTCAGTGTTTTCTCTAGCAGTGGTACTCAAAATTCAATGTGCGTAAGAAACACATGAAGGGGTTGTTAAAACACAGGTTTCTGGCCATGCCCCAGAGATCCTGAGTCAGTAGATCTGGGATGGGGCTGAGGATTTACATTTCCACAAAAGCTTCCATGTGACGCTGCTACTGAGCCGAAGGACCCGCTTCACGTAGCACTGTACATTAATATCAAACAGCAGAGACAACCTGCACTGAGATGTGAAATTATGCTGATGATGTAACCACCTTCCTGTTTAGATTTCTTCCTTCTGCTCTGGTTTCTCCTGCCTTGACACCCAAGCTAAATCACATTCCTGGAAGCCACACTTCAAGTACCAAGACATTCTCTGATGTCACCCTGACCCATCTGGCTGATGACTTATATATTTCGTCCCGTGAGAGCCATGAGCTCAACAACAGCAAAACGCCATTCCTTGAAGGACACATGTTTCAATTTTAATAAGGACCAGTTTTTCACAAGGACTTAACCTACAGAAATGAAAAATGGTGGACATTTAAGGCATGAATCAAAGCTTGGCAATGCATATGCTTTAGGACATGGAGGTATTTTGACATGTCTCAAATCATATTGAAAAGGTGACAAGAAAACGTTGTTAATAAGCTGGTGGAGAGAGATGGTGATGGGGAGAGCGATATTCACAAACCATATATTCAAGACAGACATGACAGCTTTGTCTGTGGCTGTTTCAAAGGGCCCGGTACACAGAACATTTGCTTGATTACCCCTGTAGGTAAATGAATGGCCAAATGGTACATTTTCGGGGAATGTAGACAGCATTTAGAGCAGTGAACAACATTGGAAAAGGAAGATGGAAATGAAGGATATATAGACATGTTTATTATTAGATTAGAGCTGATATAATTTATTAGAAATCAGTTTTAATTTTAAATACATTGGAAAATGGCTATCTACAATAGTTTCAGGAGATATTGGAAGCATGGATTCTTAAAAGAAATGAGTACTTAAATAAATGGACATTTATTGAAAATAGATCGGCATTCTTAGAGTAAAATGTTCAATGCTCAAAATTATAAAGGAGAAATAAAACTCTAAAATATATAAAATCCTGGACAATGGCATTATGCTATAGTAAATGGAGTTTACTTATTTCTTGGGCAAACTGGCATATTTAATAAAACTGGTATAGGACTCAGCCTCTTAGGAAGTTTCCAGGGGTCAAACAGATCAATAACTAAAGTGTTAGAGTTTCCCCTTTACAAGGTTTGCAATGACTGGTCATAGGGCCATGAATCAATGCCCCTGTGGCATAGGTTGAGGAAAGGCAGCCTCCAGCCATAACCCACCTAACCTATTGAGCAAGCCATAGCCTAGGGGCAGCTCATCCCCTCCCAAGAATAAACAAAATGGAGCAGATAAGGGCCATCACTCCCTCCCCAACCCCTCCCACATTCCAAGACCTCCTAGCCCACTCCACCCTGGCCATTTGGCCCCAGGCTGTACTCAGTTTCCCCGCCTATTGATGTATTGAATAAATTCATATCCACCATCTTCCACGGGTGGGCTGAAGTGTCTCTTCTGACCCCCACCATGCTGGCGGGGGGCTGAAGTCTATTCTTCAGACCCCCTCTGTTGGGAGACCTTCCCAATAAACTTCCTGCCTGTAATCATCAGTCTCTGCATCCCAGTGAGCGCCGTTTTTCTCTAACATAAAGCAAAGAAATATACCACGTAAACAAATACCATCCACCATATATTGGCCTATTACTTTTGCCCAGGGCTTTAGAAAGAAAATTGAAATGAGACATTTTGGTCTAGATATTTCTTCTGGTCTATGACTCAGATATTTTTCAGTTAGGATCCATGTTAGCTCAAGAGAATGCAAAACTTCTTCAAAAAGTAAAAATGCTGAGATCAAAACCACTGAATTCCAAAATGTTTTAACCACAACCCAGAGTCATATACTTTACATTATGATCCAGTCCATATACACAAAACTGTTGAAACAAAAGTTTCACAAAGCAATACCTACCCTTTCCACATGCGATGTTCTCTGACACTTTCTATTCTCTTTTGTTCTATTCTATTTCATAAAAAATAATACTAGTTTTGACCACTCACAGGTCGAGATCTGCAAACTGAAAAACCCTAAAGAGTCTGAGGTGGAGTACAGTATTAGAATATTGCATAGTTTTTATGTCTGATCATCACATATAAATCTTGAACACAAAATAAAACAAAACTACTTTAAA
This sequence comes from Cabassous unicinctus, assembly GCA_029593785.1. Lineage (NCBI taxonomy): Eukaryota > Metazoa > Chordata > Mammalia > Cingulata > Chlamyphoridae > Cabassous > Cabassous unicinctus. The sequence goes on from JAQZBX010020243.1 coordinate 7,750, forward strand.
CCTACTGTGATGGTTAGGCTAATGTGTCAACTCGGCCAGGTAATTGTGCCCAGTTTTTGGTCAAGCAAGCATGGGGCTAATTGTAATACAAGGACATTTATGGGCTTGAGTCATTAGTGAGTTTACTGTATAGATGGCTGATTACATCTACAATCAACCTGGGAGATTGATGTCAGCAATGAGTGATGGTTTTATCTAATCAGTTGAATGCCTTAAAAGGGGAAGTGATTTCAGCATTCAAAGAGAATTTCCCTGCTTGTCTTTGGACAGCCAAATTTCCCAGAAACTCATCAAGGACCTTCATTGGACTTTCTTTGGAGCCCCTGGTTTGCAGCCTGCCTGTGGAACCTGGATTTGTGCATCCCCACGGTCACTTGAGAGACTCTTATAAAATCTCATACTATTTACTGATGTCTCTTGTTGATTCTATTTCCCAAAAGAATGCTGACTAATATACCTAACTTTTCTCAGTGAACCCATCTAACAGGAGTATGCCTTAGTACTACAAAGGTGCTATAACATTCTACTGTTGTCCAAGTCTTTAAAGAGGAGGAAAGTGGGATGGCAGCTATGGGGAATTGTGTCATAGCTTCTCCTTCCCACATCCATAGCAAATATCACTAACTGGTCACTTCACCAGAATTAGTCACCTGTTCTGGATGCCCCCTAAATATCCTTTAAGAGTAGCAATTCAGACATCCATCATGGAATGATCAGATCTGCTTGCACTGCAACTCTCAGGAATCCCTGGAATCTAATTCACTGGCGTTTCAAACTCAGCAATAGACTCGCTAGAAATGAATTTTTCATTATGGTGAGAAGCTTTAAGTTTCCAATTACCTGTGAATGTGTCTCTGTTATGGTAAAAAATGTCACATTTAACTATAATATTGTAGAAATCATTTCTAACTTTAATTAAGGCTTGAATATGGTTTTCTTCCAAGTTCAAATATATAAAAATCCTTAAAGGACACATTTTAAAATGTTATCATACAAATAATTAGTATTTTAGATATTCACCTGCTCAAATATTTTCACTTCAAAAATAATTTAGACCATATTAATCAAGTCTTTGATAGATTACGTGAGTTGAGGAGAATGACATTTTGCCAGTCATCATTATATGAGATGATCTAAAATTTATGTTCATTCTTGCATCATGTCCCTTTCATTTTCTTTATAATTCCAGAAAGAAATAAAATATTGAGGAAATCATATGCAAAATAAAACACAAAGTATATTCCATCTGGAAAAAATGATTAATTGCCTTGTTGCCTAAGGTACCCTGACCTCCCCACATTCTATTTTATTATAAATGGCTCTTACGCAACAAGAAAAACAAAGTCAGTTGAATTTCTGTAAATACTTTATAAAAATAACAGTTTGGAATATTTGGTTAATATCGACCTTGCTACGGGTGCATTCCTCCACATTGATAGGTGGGCTTTAAGTGTTAATTTATGTTTAGAATTAAACATAAATCAGTTTTGATGATTTTTTTTGAAACTCAAGTAAAATAATAACTACATGATGATTTCAGAAACTGTCATCTTCATTTAGACTCTTAGATTCAGTGGTGCAGAACATTCCTTTATAAGGAGGTATCCAAAATTTTTCTCTTGCTTTTACTTAAAGAATAGTTTAGCCAGCAAAATTACTTCACATTCTAAGTAAAATAATTTCTGACTGTTTAAAGAAATTGTTTCTATTTCTCAGAATCCTTTGAGAAAGGACTAAATAACGTATATTCAAACCTGTGGAATATAAGTAAAGATTTTGAAATATGAAGGGTGTTCAAAAGATGCTGAAAATTAGAATACTGAAAAGATTCAAATACACAGGAAAAATTATAAAACGATATAAAATATGTACAAACAGATGTATTGAATTTTTCAAGCTATAAAATTTTTCATAGGAAATTTGAATGCATGTGTACATTTTAAAGCAAATATATTTTAAGCAATTCAATGCAATATAATTTATACATGTATTATTTTCTCACAAGAGAATAAACATTTCAGGTTTTTAAAAACATAGATAAGATCAGGTCATTCCCCCTGTTTACACCCTCTAGTGGCTTCTAATTACACAGGGAATAAAATTCCACACCTCACCTTGACCTTCTAGGCCCTATAAGATATGGCCCTGTCAACACCTCTGACCACAATTCATCTTCTGACTTCATTATTCAAACTCCAAGCCTCTTTTCTTTCTTAGAAGATCTGGGGCTCCCTCCTGCTGGGCCCCTTCCCACCAAGCACAGTGGCCCCAGGACTTGTTCCTTTGTTAGTCTCTCTATCTAGATGCACTGCCCCAGTCTTCATGCCACCCTCAATGTCGCCCTGGACTATATTTGTTCCTGGAATTATGACTGTCTAAATTTTCCTTGCTCATTTATGTCTTGGTAATGGACACATGAATGGACAAAATTTGGTGGAGTGCAAGCTAAAAACAGTTGCTTTTCTCCCACTGTTCTCCAAACCAGTGAAGGGTGTCCCTTTCTCCACCCCCTGTGGTCACCTCAGGATGGTTCTCAGGGCTAGGACTGTCTCATTTCCAGATATCTAAAGAAGTTTGAAATAACTCAATTCTTCCATCTCATACCCAATGGAATGCTTTTCTTGATCTTCCCTCCCAGTCACCCATCCTTACCCTCAGGTTTATCTAGTAATTTCTCAGACTGCTTGTAAGGAAGGAGATATACAGGGCCTGCTCTTTTCCTCCCAATCCTCTAAACTTCCTCTCCTCCTCCAATGGCTCTGTGGATATGGCTCCTCTTTGTTACAGGATGTAAATGGATTGAGAGGTAAAAGGTCCAAGGTCATTTACCTAATTGGTGCTGGCTGACCTTCTGCATTTGACCTTCTAGGTTTCTTCTCTCTTCCTTTTTCTTGTGTTACCCCACATAGAATCTTTCACCTGGGGTCTTCTCATCCCAGCAGACTACCCCCTTAGACCAGGTTCTTTCAGGACCATCTAAGCCCAGTCTCCTTCCACAGATTAGAGTCCATGCTGGCCCATGAAGCCCTCATGTCATAAAAAGTACTACAATGTAAACTTTAATCCATGCTTAGTGGCAATGCTCCAAAATGTGTTCTTCAATCACAATGAATGTACCTTACTAATGAAGGATGTTGTTAATGTGGGAAAATGTGGGAGGTGTGGGGAGCGAGTCATATGGGAATCCCCTATATTTTTTATGTGACATTTGTATAATCTAAGTATCTTTAAAAATTAAATTAAATTAAATTAAATTAAAAAAACAAAGAAGCCCTATGAACTCATGTGAAGAATAACTGAAGTTTCCTGCCAATAGCCAGTGAGGAACATAGGCTTCCTGCCATCAGCCATGTGAGGGAGCCATCTTGAAAACAGATCCTCCTGAACAGTCAAGCTTCCAGATGATGGCAGCTCCAGCTAACATCCTGACTACAACCTCAAGCCAGTTAAGCTGATCTCAAACTCCCAGCACACAAAAAATATCAGATAATAAATCTCTATTATTTTAACACAATTTTTAAAAAGTACATTTTGCACCCACTCTAGCTGTTTTTCCTCTCTTCATTGTCCAATCTGTTGGCAGGAGCTCAGGAAAAGCCAGTGGGCATTAAGCTGTCAGTTTCCTCTCCACACTGGATACCACACTGTCTTTGAGCAGTTCCATTGAAGCTGGTGCTGTTTACATGGATTTTGATGCATGGAAAGGGAAGGGAGAAAATGTAGTTCTCCCTGATATGTTGACACTTTTCCTTCCAAGGAACCCTTCTTCTTCCTGATCAGTCTCTGCCATCTCATATATAAACTAGATGTGGGTGATAGGCCAAAGGATTTTAGCCTCTCTTTGTATGGGAGAAACATTGGCTGTCCAACAAAATTTGCATTGTCTCCTCATAGTACAGAGATGATATCTGGAAGCAGTTGTCCAATAATAGGCAATATTTCTCAGAACTCTTTGCATCCAGGCTTAACCATGTGACTAGTTCTTTCCAATAGCATGTAAGTGGAAGTATGTGTGTCACTTCTATGTCAGGGTGATTAAGAAGCTACTGGAAATTTTCTCTCTTTTATCTCCAACTTTTTTCCTGAATTTCTAAAGGCTAATAGAACCAGAAGGTCAAAGGAGCTTGGCTCTTTGAATCACAACACACCAACCACAAACAAATGCATCAGGCTATTACAATTATGAAAAACTTTTATTGTGTTAAGCCATTGAAAAGCTAGGCTTTATTTCTTATAGCAGCTTGAAATACCCTAATACATTTAGCAAGTTCCCAATAAATGACATAGCAATCATTTTTATAACATGAAGATAGAATTATTTATGGTTCTCAGGACTGTGAATTTATTTGAAAATCCAGAACAACAGGAAAACTTCCAACTGAAAATATCATTTCAATTGTTTGCTTTCCATCTAACTCTACTATAATATCTGCTACATGTGAACAGAGGCCCTTGCTTATATTGTTCATACCTCTTTTCTCACCATCTAGGACAGTGCCAGTCATATCAGAGATGCTCTATAAATATTTGTTGATAGGAAAAAAGATCAATTTATAAGAGATATTAGTGTTTGTATATTAATCTGACTATTACTGTGTCTGATATTCTGGATAATCACACATTTTAACTGAAAAAATGAAGCAACCATGTGAAAATGGGACTCAGGAGGAGTTTAAAAATCTCATCTTTACCAAGCCTGTTCTCCTGCTTGTAAGTTATTGGCCAGAAAGCAGCTTCATAGGAAGGAAAGGCAGTATTTTAAAGGGGAACTTTATCACTTGGTTGCTGGCTCGTTCATACCTATGAGCAGGAAAAATTTAACTCAATGAGTGTTTGAACTGAAACGTTCATCATTTAGGCTCTCAATGGGTCTGAGTAAAAAAAAAAAAAAGATTATATTTTAGTCCAGAAAGAGATTAATTGAGTCAATGGCAATTCAATATGCACTAGCAAGAAACAGTTTTCACCCTATCCTCTCTCAGAAGACAATCATGAGTTCATTATAAAAGGATCATTTCTAAAATCCAAAAACACACAATACAATTAATATAACTAGGTGTTTTCTTGAAGAAATCTTCTATTTTAATTTTATTCAATCTGAAAATGTTACCAAAGCAATAAACAAACCGGACCAAAGGTTATTTTGAAAAGTACCATGTAATTCAGAGGAAATGATAACTATAATTAGTCTTAGTAATTTTCTGAAATTTAAAAGTCAGTGCCAGCAGTTCAAAACTTAAGAGGAACCAGATAGGCATCTGTAAATTAGAAACGCCATTGTCATTTCCTCTGCCACTGCCATCTGTGTGCCACTATATCGTCTGAAGTTATGCCTTACACTCCCATCCCCAATCCTCCACCATCCGACCAGACATGTAGAATGCAGAGGTGCAATCAAGGAGGATGGTTAATGCCAGTTTGGGGGTGATGTGGGGAGGGGATTCATTAAGAGGTATTGAGAAGTTAGGGGGGAAAAAAAGCCAGAAACCCCTGAAGAGGCACTGGGCTTATTCATCCTTATTCACACATTTCTCATAATCTTGAAGAAAGAAGAAAACAATGAAAAACAGTGGCAAATGGAAAAATAGCTAATTGCAGTGTTAAATCCCTAGGAAATATCCTTTTGCTTAAGATAAGGTGCTCACTGTCGTTGTGTGTGTATAAAACATTGAAATGCTTATCCTGAAATTCCATTTTAGTAAACCATTGTGAATAGCATTTGTTACAAGTACAGAGAAGAGTGCTCAAACACAGTAGACAAGCCTTAAAAAATCAAATCAATATGCAGCAATTCTTGATACGGTGAGTGGGTATATGCCCACGCTTGCCTGGGATGTGTTGGGAATTGCATGAATTAATCCAATTTCAGAAGCAGTCAATTATTCTTCAGCTACATGACTAAGGGGAGGTAAAAGTAGAAAGAGTTTGTAATAACAGGGTATCCGAAACTGTTCACATTATACTCTGGCATATTTTCTGAACTTCTATAAGAATGATGGAAATTCGGATAGTTTGGGGTGTTGATTTCAACTAAATGATACACTACTGACTTGAAGACAAATATAAGAAGAAATGTGGAAGGTGTGATTTTATGGTCTCACCCCTTCATTTCCATTACCTGGACACCTTTTCACTCAGGAATATAGAGATAGCTCAAAAAAGTCATGATTCAAAATTTCAAAAGGAAGGTTTGGGTTTTAAAATGCCTTCCTTCTTCATTGGTGTAAAATTGGAACATGTCCACAAAACCATAAATTAGAGAGTTCCCATCCAAGAGAGGTCTATATTTCCCTTATCAAGTGTGGCCAGATAATAATTTGTCATATTAACCCAGGTCATCCCCTCCCCCTCCTATTGTCTAGTCTGCCACTCACTCCAAATCTCACACACACACACACCATTTTTAAATTGCATATGAAGCTTCCCTAAGCCCATTGTCCCTTGGGCAGGGTTTCTATATCCTGAATGCAAGGGAAAACAAGCATATCTATTATCTCCCAACATGACTTTTTGCATATATATTTTAAATTTTGTTTTGTATTAATATTCTAATGTTCTGAGATAAACCAGAGTTTTTTAAGGGCACTGGCCATAGCCAGTACTTATGGCCAATAAAGAAGAAATTAAAAGTTTCCCCCCACTGAGGGAGGTGAAAGAGAAAAGATGCACACTTTTTCCATGAAACTTCATCCTGAAAACATATCCCACTTTAGCTGCTTAAGTGACCATTTCAGTGGCATTTGGGATATTTGGGGGTACTCTCCTGAGCTTCTTGGGGCTACAGGGAACTGGATGAAGAAAACCTCTCATGTTCAAAGACTAGACATTAAGTCTTTTATATTTGCTGACCACAAAACAAGATTGGTAAGGACCAGATGCCCTCATTCTCTGTTCTTGGAATTAGGATGCCCTCCCAAATCTCTCCTTTGCCCAACCGAGGAGAAAGAGAAAGATATGAAACAGCCCATACTGCATGCTATACTTTCCAAATGAAATTTGAAATACTTTACACCAACAGAGAATTGGCTACTAGCAACCAATTATTGTTTACAGTGAACAAAATCTGTGTTCTGGAACCTGCCATAAGAAATAATCAAACTTATGTGCCATAATAGTATAACTATTTCTTGAATGAACTGTACTTTAAAGGTTTCTATTATTTATACATTTATAGGAAAGATGCAAAAATTGGGGTTAATGTAATGAAAGCTGAGATGCAGGTGGAAAGTCAGAGATGTCTTAGTATCTTGAAGGCTCCATTGTTACCACTGAAGATATAAGGTTTAAGTAAAAGTGGTTTGGAAAAACTGCAACTGCGGTCAAAATATCAGAAAACAATAAAGAGAAGACAGCAAATTTAGTGTACTTCTGAAAGTACACATAAAGCATCTTCATTTGCTGATAATATGATCCTATACCTAGAAAATCCTGAAAAATCCAAACAAAGTTACTAGAGTGAATAAACAAGTTCAACAAAGTAGTGGGATACACAATTAATATGCAAAAATCAGTAGCATTACTATAAACTACTGATGAGCAATCTGAGGAGGAAATCAGGAAAAAATTCCATTTATAATAGTGATTAAAAGTATCAAATATTTAGGAATAAACTTAACCAAGGACTTAAAGGACCTGTATTTAGAAAACTCCAAAACATTGCTAAAAGAAACCAAAGAAGACCTAAATAAATGGAAGGGCATTCCGTGTTCATGGATTGGAAGACTAAATATCATTCAGATGTCAATTCTACCCAAATTGATTTACAGATTCAATGCAATCCCAATAAAAATTCCAACAGCTTATTTGCTGAAATAGAAAAGCCAATTATCAAATTTACTTGGAAGGGTAAGTGGTCCTGAATAGCCAAAAACATCTTTAAAAAAGAACAACAAAGTTGGAGGACTCTCACTTCCTGACTTTAAGGCATATTATTTAGCTACAGTAGTAAAAAGAGCATGGCACAGGCATAAAGATAGACAGATTGACCAATGGAATAGAATTGAGAGTTCAGAAATAAACCCTCACATTTATGGTCAAGCGATTTTTGACAAGGCTGCCAAACCTACCCAGCTGGGTCAGAACAGTCTTTACAACAAACGGTGGTGGGAGAACTGGATATCCATACCCAGAAGAAAGAAAGGACCTTTATCTCACAACTTATACAAAAATTTACTCAAAATGGATTAAAGATCTAATTATAAAAGCTAGAACAATAAACCCCTAGAAGAAAATGTAGGGAAACATATTCAAGATCTTGTAGTAGGTGGTGGTTTCTTAAATCTTACACCCAAAGCACAAGCAAAGAAAGAAAAACAAATAGATAAATGACACCTCTTAAAATTAAACACTTTTGATCTTTAAATGACTTTTTCAAGAAGATGAAAAGGCAGCCTACTCAATGGGAGAAAATATTTGGAAACCACATATCCAATAAGGGCTTGGGTTCCATGTTATGTAAAGAGATCATACAACTCAATGATAAAAAGCAAGCAAACCAACTAAAAAATGGGCAAAAGGCTTGAATAGACATTTTTCCAAAGAGGAAATACAAATGGCCAAACTGCATATAAAAAGATGTTCAGCAACCCTATCTATTAGGGAAATGCAGATTAAACCTAAAATGAGATATCATTTCAAACCTATAGAATGGACATTATTGTTTAAAGAAAGAAAACTACAAGTGCTGGAGAGGATGTGGAGAAATAGCAATACTCCTTCAGTGTTGGTGGGAATGTAAAATGGTGCACCATTGTGAAGGGCAGCTTGGCAGTTCTTCAGGGAGCTAAATATAGAAATGCCCTATGATCTGGCAATCCCACTACTAGGAATATATTTAGAAGCACTGAAAGCAGGGAGGCAAACAGACATTTGCACTCCAATGTTCAAACTGGCATTATTCCAATTGCTAAAAGTTGGAAACAACACAAGTGTTCATCAACTGATGAGTGGATGAACAAAATGTGGTATATATATATACGATGGGATTCAGCTGTAAGAAGAAATGAAGTCAGGATGCATATGACAACATGGATGAACCTTTAGGACATTACATTGAGTGAAAGAAGCCAGATACAAAAGGACAAATATTGTATGGTCTCACTAATATGAACTAAATACAATGAGTAAATTCATGGAGTTAAATCCTAGAATACGGGTTACCAGGAGAAAGAATGAGGGTTACGAAGCAGGAGCTGATGCTTAATGTATGTAGAATTTTAATAAGGTTGGTTGTAAATGTGTGGAAATGGATAGAGTTGATGGCAACACATTATATTGAGTATAACTAACACTGCTGAATTATAATTGTGATTGTGGCTAAAAGGAGTAGTCTATGGACATAAATTTCAATTGAAAGAAAGCTAGAGCATAATCTAGAGACGGTATAACAGTGAACTCAGTTGTGGATGAGGATTGTAGTTAATAGTACAAACACAAGAATGTTCTTCCATGAAATAGAACAAATGAACATCACTATCACAGGGTAAGAATATGGTGAAATATGGGGAAAATACAAGTAATTTAGTTTATGGAACACAGTTAACAGTAATATTGTAAAATTTTTGCATCAGTGGCAAAGAAGGAACTATATCAATGCTAAGGGTCAACAATAGGGAGTTATAAGAGGGTAAGGGATTTTTCCTTTTGGAGCAATGAAAATGTTCTAAAATTGACTAAGGTGGTGACAGCAGAACTCTGTGATGAAACTGAGAGCCACTGAGTGTAAACTTCAGATAGATTGTACAAGGCATGGGACTGTATAACACAGTGAACCCCATGGTGCATGATGGACTGTGATTAACAGTATGAATATGAGAACATTCTCTTATGAACCATAACAAATATACAATATTAATACATGGTATTAGTAATAGGGTGGTTTATGGGAAAAATACACCAAATGTAAGCTATGGACTATAATTAGCAGTAATATTTTGATGATGTGCTTCCATCATTTGTAACTAATGTTCCATAACAATGCAACTTATTGTTGGTGGGCTGATATATGGGAATCCTGTATGTTGTGCATGATTGTTTTTCAAACTCTCAATTTCCCTAATAAAAAAGACCACATGTTGTATGATTTCATTTATATGAAATATCCAGAATAGGCAAATCCATAGAGACAGAAAGTAGATTAGTGGTTGCGTAGGGCTGGAGGAATTGGAGGGTACAGGATGGGAAGTAACTACTAATAAATACAGGGCTTTTTGGGAGGAGTAATGAAAATGTTCTAAAGTCATGGTGATGGTTTCACAAGGCTGTGCACATACTAAAATTCATTGGCTTGTACCCTTGAAATGGGTGAATTGTATGATTTGTGAATTAAATATCAATAAAGTTGTTTTACATATATATATATTTATACATACACAAAAACAAAGGTGGTGGCTTCTTTTTGCTTTTTACCTCACTCTTCTTACATATCCATAAAAAATACTCTATTGGTGTTATGTCTTTCTACCTGTGTGACAGTTTTCCTACCTTGAAATTGAGAATTATTAAAGTCTGAATTTCTATCAGTATTTTCTCAAAGGGCTAATAATTCTTCCAAGAAAAAGAGACCATTTAAATACATAGAAGAGAAGATTCAACAGTTGTTCCTCTACAAGTGATTTTAGAATTGAGCCTATTTTTGCTAGTTTGTGTTGCATATTTATACTCATCTCCATCCCTATTTTATACATATAGTTAACAAAGCCAATGTCCCCTTTTCTGAGGTGCTAACATATATGAGAACTGCACACATTTCAGAAAGTTGGAAGCTGAATAGAATGATGTAAAGTAGAATTGCATGTCGCCTGTTAAGCAAATGCTACTAAGAGTTGACAGCATCCAAGAATCAGGCACTTTCCAAATTTCTGTCCTACCATCCTCAGTATACGGGCTATACCCTTGTCTCAAAAGGACTGCAGCAGCTCCAGGCATGATGGTCTCATGTATCTTCCACAGTCCAGAAGAAAGGGTGACCTATCAGGGTTATACCACATGCACGTTCCTAACCTAACCAGTGGTAAAGGGAGCAAGACTGCATTTGGAGTTAGAATAAAGTAGATTCATCTCAGCCTCTCTAAATCACACAGACAAAAAATATCCGAAGTAAATCAAGGTTCTGTTAGCAAGAAGGGATGGTTGAGATGGGCTCTGGATTGGGGGACAGGCAGGAGTAGAGGGAGGTAGGATCACATCTTTGCAGATTTGTGACCAGAACACATGTATGTGTCCAACAGTGTCCTCCAAAAGAAGTCTGTCAACTTGGAAACCCAATAGTTTTTGTAGTAAATGTAATGAAATATAGTAGCTCTACTATGAAAGGGGATAGAAAGAACAATGAACTATGGGGGGATTGGGATTGTATGGACAATCTTCTGACAATGTACGCAGGGACTAATAGCATCAGGAAGCATAACTTATATGATTTCTCTAAAATTTTTTCTTCCAGGAATGTTATAATATTTTTTACATTTCTCAAGTGTCTGACAATAGCTGTGAATCATTTAATGAAACCCTGTTTTCCTCCTCACAGGGACTGCCAGCCTTCAGGTCCACTCTGTGAGCTTCTGGCTATTCCTCCAATAAATCCCTTTCTGATTAACTTAACAGGAGGTTGTTTCTATTGTTCTCAACTAAGAACTCTGACTGAGACATCTGTCCTTGCTTGTAGAAAAAGGCAATCTGTTCCACTCATTCAGAGCTGTAACTATATTCCAATATGAGGCTTATTGAAAAGAAGCAGTTATGAGACACTGAACACATAGACGGACAATGGCCAAACCATATATAAAATGAGAACTTGGACCCACTATCTGCACCAATCAGTCCAGGAAACTTACCCCTCTCTGCAACAATTGGTCCAGGAAGCCAAACCACTAACTACAACAACCAATCTAGGAAGCCAAACCACAATCCCTATAAAAACAACCCAAACTATGTCTCCCTAACCAATCACATGGGATACCCCACTTCTAGTTTGCCCACCTCCAGCTTCCTCATGCCAACAGCCTCCAATCAGAGCATACCTGGAATCTTCCCTTTTATCCAGTATAAAGCTTTCCCACTTCCCTGCTGGCCTCTGAGTCTCTGCCAAATGTGCGTGATTGTGGCTGACTCCCTTGCAAGAGCAAGCTCTGAATAAATAGTCTTTGCTTATCATCATTCAGTGCTTTTGGTTTATTTTCACAAATAGGATCTGAATTCTCTCTTAGCAAAAATAAGAAAAATTATCAATTTGCTCTTCTTTATGTATATATAAAAAACAAATTTCAGAAAAAAAATGTCTTCTAATCCCCAAATAGGTAATTATCACAATTCTATGTCGAGGAATATTTGCTTACATTTGTAAAGGGCAATTCAATTTCTTCTTCCTAAAATATATATTCTATTAGGTCATCAAGAAACCCCTAATGATTAAGGACATAGAGATATTCACAAAATAGTCAAGAAATAAAAATGAAAGGAGGAATAATAGTATGCATGAACTAAATCAGTATTATTTTCATCACTCAATGCCTTATCAGTGTTCTTTCTCTTAGCATTTAAGAATTAAAATAGCCTACTTATTTATTCATCAATTAAAATATTTGCATGTTCTCAATAAGGAAAAAAATTAGTCATAGCAATTAAAATTGTGGCCATGATTCATGTATACCAAGGTCATCAATATTTGCCTTTATTAAATAATCCTGGACATGGATTTGTTAACACTTTAATAATTCATGTAAGTCCCTGTTACTTAAAACCTCAATTCTACGTCTTAAATATATATATATTTCCAAGTGAAAAGTCTCCTGTACAAACCAGGAATAATCAAAACTGAAATGAGTCTAGAGAGCTCAATCCTGCTTTTATCATATGTTTGAGGACAAGTATTTAGGCTAATTTAAGCTTGCTCTAGTAGAGTAAACTCTTGAAGCATGTCAGTAGAATGTTAATCAGTTCAGATTCTATTATATACCATGTAACTAAAAGATTTTTGCTGTAAGAATTTTAAGATCTATATTATTGGATTTAAAAGCAAAGTTGCTGTGATTTAAATAATTCATCCTCTATGTTCATTTCACATGGACTTTTTTAGGGATAGCAATTTAAGGGTACAACCAAAGCTCTAACTCTTTGTGAAAAGACAGCATCTAGGAATATTTCATGGGCTCTTACCAGTGCACTACACTTCATTTCAATGATGCTTATGGGTGGTGCAGCAGTGCTATTGATCTCAAGATAATACCAGATTCTCAAATTGTTAACACCATCATCTGAAAAAAAAAAAGCACTTCTTAATATAGGCTTCAGAATATCATACTTAATATACACATTTGTGAAACAGGAACAAACATCATTTACGATCCCTATTTAACAGACTCATTTGTCAAGGGAGGTGAGGGGAGGTTGAGAAGCTGCTTTCATCACAGTTTGTGAGCAATGAGAGAAGTCACATCCTGCAAGGCCATGAGAATGTTCTCTAAAAACCTGCAAAGCTCACTGCACCTCTGCTTGCGCCAGCAACTCAATATCAAGTTCCCCACGAAAACTTAAGAATTAAGGATTAATGTTTCAAAAAGAATTAACCAATCTTTTTTCCCCCTAATTGCCAAAATAGTCACAAATTTGTGGATAGAAACGTCCAAATTCGGGTTTCCAATTCACAATGGTGCATTTCTAGTACCATAAGAATCTAGTCTAAGGCCAAAGCCAGGAATAATGAGATTTCAGGCTCCTTGGGAGTATGACAAAGGATCCTATCAATTTAGGTTGAGGGAAGCTAGTATTGGGTATGGACTAATTAGTGAGAAAATAATGTTTACACCTGTATTCCAATATCATAAAAACTAGGTGTTTCTATCCCTGTTGATAGCCACAGCCACATTCCCCAACTCTGAAAGCTGAACCCTGGTCAACCCTGTGGGCTTGGCATCAAATCCAAGTGTTTTCTTTCCATTTTTCCCTCATCTATTCCATTTGTCATTCTGCTATTCTTTTATTCTCCAGTGTTGAGGTAGTTCATGGTTCAAGATGTCCTCCAGTTTCAGTAATTCATATGCATATTCATATTAGTATTGCCATGTTTAAAATATTTCTAGAACTGCTGTGCTAGATTAACTTGCTTAAAAGTAAATCACTAACCCCTCTTGGCCTCAGTTTCCTTATCTATGAAATGAGAGGCCCAGACTGGTAGAAATCTCAATGTCTCCCTCTTCTGAAAATCTCTGGCATGTATTGTTTGGCAATATATTGTATGACATTGTGTCGTGCAGTGCTGTGTTGTATAACATTACCTGGCATTATATCTTACCTCACTGCAATGCACTGTTCTCTACCATACTGTATTGTACTATATCGGATTGTATTCCATTTTGTTTCAATGCACTTGCTGTCAGGGAAAAACTTATAGGATTAGTGGGTCTGAGAATAATTCAGACATTCAGAGCAATCACCTAGTGAGATGGACAAAGAGAGGGCTCCCATCTCTTCCTTCTAGTAAGAGGGTCTAGGTGAGTTCTTAGTCCAAATACCTGGGAGAAATTCTTGAGGGCAAACTTACCTCCACATTTTGCATTGCTTCCTGTGCTTATTTATTTTTCAGACACCAGCTAATTCCTTTAAAGCCATTAAGTGGCAGAGAATAATATTACCAAATTTACACTGATGTTAAATTATTCCAGCAACCTCTGCTCATGGTTGAATCGGTGCTCCTTCAATTCTATGAAAGCACTTCAACTGCTTTTATGATGTCTAAATGTACTTCTCTAAAAATAACCCCAAGTTCTTAAGATGAATAGTGTTTTCCATTTTAGATAGTTCATGCAGATTTTAAAACTGGGACTTTCCAATGCTTTAACCCACATTTGAACTCACAGGGGAAATAATTTAGGACAGAAAGGGTCTCTATGACTGAGAAGACTGAAGAAAATCTAAACATTTTTAACCTATTTAATTATTATTATTATTTTTTTACCTAGTCTCAGCTCCAAATTTCAATTGACTACCGGATATTGGCATGTAAATGACTTGTTGTCACATCAAAATAAGAAAGTACAAAACTGGACTAAGTATTATAATTTCCCAGACTATTTTCATCTTCTAACTTTCCATCTTGACATATAACCTTATTAGATATGCATTCCCCAAGATACAAACAAATATTACTAGTTGTTTAATCAATCGCCTCTTTCTATCTCCTTTCTCAAGACAGTCACCCAAAACCTGTCTCTGAAATGATTTATATTTTTAGTGCTATTTCTTGATCTTCATTGTCACGATAAAAAAAACGGTTCTCTTTATCTGAAAGCCAGTTTGCAGTGGCCTAGCTGTCCACTGACTACTCTTCCCTTTCTAAACTATTTTGATTAATACCTAAATATCACTCTTTCATTCATGCATTCATTTGAGAAATATTTCCCTTCTTTTGGTATACCTCTTTGTCCCCACAACTTTGCTCCTGTTGAACAACTCTTCTCTAACGTCTTTTACGTTCAAGCTACTCACCCATAAAAAGTCACTCATTTACACATTTCCAGAAAACCTGCCCTGACAATTCCAACTCTCCATCATCTTATTTTACTTCGCACTTCTAATATAAATTTATGATGCACAACAACTTTCAAAGAAAGTGTTATAATCTAGTAAGGGAAAAATAGCATTTAGTTTCTTTGGCATATGAGTAAATTGCCATCATCTCCTACACTGAAGTGAGAAAAGCATATTATGTTGTTAAAATGATATATGCATTAACATTTTCATAGAAACTTACTGTGTTTTTTTTTGTTGTTTAGTAACAGAAAAATATAAAAGGCTATTCACTTATGGAAGAGTAGGAGGCCTTCAATCTGAATTATTATAATCTATTGATGTAACTAGCAGCAGAAATCCAGAAATTAAGCTACAATCATTTAATCCTGAGATAATAAAATAAAATTCATATATATACAGGCAATAGATATTTGTATATGTATTGTGCATGTAAAGTATCTAGTTCATATAAGAGTGAATGATGATGAAGGTCTATACAGACTTATCATGATACTCTCTATAATAATAAACTTACCTGTGTCTTCTTCATCAAAATTTTGGGACAATTCTGATAACGATTTCTGAAAGGACTCTTCTTGATCTGTTTCTTCCTGAGAATCATTTGATTGTCTTCTTTTAACAGTAAATGAAATTGCACCTACAACACATAGGTAGAAGATGTCAGATTACCCTGGGGTCAGTTTTCTAAAATCAAAGGTCAGTCTCAGGTATTAACGTTACTCTGGCTTGAAATCAATAAATACAAAACCAAGCATAAACTCCAAGTGGCAGTTTCTGAAATAAACCTGATGGTGCTATAGAAAAATTTAACAGAAAGTTCAAGGAAATATTTTCAAAATCTCTATCAAAATGGTAATTTTTTCAATATCTTACTTGCAATAATCAAGAAAAAAAGAGGCAAACAATAAAAATGCATCAGCTTTCAGAAAGCTTATTGGTCTTGGATGCCTGCTCTTACTTATTTTCTTCCCAAGTGATTGTTAATGCTCTATTTAATAATAGTATTTTAAAAATAGTATTTCTTTTGTTTCATATAATATACTAATATCACGATCATGAATTTCCTTTTAAACATTTAATATATAAGAAATGAAAAGTTTTGTTACAAAAGGTTATCGTGTCAGAAATGGTCATTCTGCTTCTGGTATTTTTGTTATACAAAATTGATTTATTCAATATAGGTATTAATTCGGATATTGAAACTAATATATCTATAGAAATAATTCTGAAATTGTTCTTGAACTCTCAATACCAGCTTTCCATGAGTAAATTTTCACTCAGAACCAAGTGTCTCAGTTATGAACCATAATCAAACAGCTTATAGAGAGGCCTACCAATTCTGTATAATTGAATTGGGGTAGTATCCATATTTTATTAATTCTAAATACAATTGGAAATGAAATTAAACATCAAGATTTTCTTACTTTTCTCTTGAAAGTAAACAGACTTTTCTGAAAAAAAAATTGAAGGATGGCTATGTAACACAAGGAAATATATTTTTAGAAGTGTGATCTCCTTGGAGAAAAGCCTGGAAGTAAAACCATCATGGAATAAAATAAAATAATGTATATATGTAAAACTATCTTGAAATAAAACATAGTAATGCTTGTAAAGCACTTAGCCAAAATCACAGAACAATTGCTCAATAAATAGCACTTTTATTCATATTCTTATTTTTCATGTTTAGGGGATGGTCCCAAACAGTATGATGTTATCAGCCACATTGCTCCTGGAGAAGACAGATATCTAAGAGAAAGAAATCCCTAATGTGAATATAGTAATATTATCACTGGTGTGTTTGGATGATCAATACATGTGTTTCATGTATTGATCATTTCATTTCATTTCATTTCATTTCATTTCATTTCATTTCATGTACAGGTGATTAAAAGCATCTCATAGATGGGTAACCAAAAGTCCAAAGGACATAATGCTAGACCTGTGCTATCCAATACAGTAGTAGCTAGCCACATGGAAGTACTTAAATGTTGCTAGTCCGAATTAAGATGTGATGTTAAGTGTGAAATATATACCACATTTTAAAGACTTAGTACAAAAATGCAAAATATCCTAGTAATAATTCTATATCAATTACATGTTGAAATAACTTTTATTTGGAAAAACAAGCTATATTGTTAAAATTAATTTCACCTGTTTTTTTTTTATTTTTTAAATGTGGTGACAAGAAAATTTAAAATTACATATGTGGCTTGCATTTTATTTTTATTGAACAACACTATTATACACAAACCAGTTTCAGTTAATTGCAGCCCCTTGACCTCTTTTAGTAATCATGTTGTTCTTGATTTCCTATCAGCCAAAGTCATAACCTTCTGTCCTCTAAAAAGGCACCTGCATCCTTCCCACCCTTATGTAGCTCTTTTCCTCCATATCCCCCTTTCAACAATCCTTCTATTGTCCAGGAACTTCCAGTCCACTGCCCGTAACATTTTTCCCCTGTCCATCACCCCTTCATATCTTCACTGTCCTCCCAACTCAGTTTCAATTCCATAACACATCATTATCATCTATCCATTGAAAAACACCTTCAAATCCCTTGTCTCACTTTCCCTCCTTTGTTCTCATCTGTAAGCATGAAAATCCTTTGCTTATAAATGTAGTAAATGTGCCTGGAGAATGACACGCAACTATATTGACTGGAGTTATTTTAAATTGTACCACAAATCCTAGTTCTGGAAGTCTGCTATATTATTTTAATGAATTCTTCCCGCCATCTTCTGAGATGACAATTTCATACCTTCTCCTTCCCCCTCAAACTTGTAATACTTCCATTTTCCCCAGTTTCCCAGCTGATCATCTTGTTTCTATTTCACTAAGAAAATTGAGACTACCAAGATAGAACTTCTTCAGAGTCTCAACACCTCATCAAAGAACTTTTCTGCATTGGTGATTCTAATCTGTGGTTTATCTGTGCTTAGAATGGCAGAATCACTTCTACCTGGTACCAGCCCTAGCATCTGTGCACTGGATTCCATCTGCCTCGGGCCACCCAAGGGCTTTGTTCCAAAAATGATCCCAGCTCTCTTTTGCATCTTCAATTTCTCCCTCCCGATTGGACCACCAGCACACAAACATGCTGTAATAGCATTTTCAAGTCAATTCTAACAGATCTACCACCTTTTTTTGACTAGCTGAAGAGTATTCCAAACATTTATATATCTTAATTCATGTAACCAATCATGTAGAGGTGAAAAGGTGGACATAAAGTGCCTTTCCTTTCCTTTTTTCATATTTTTCAGTAACGAACGAAATTGCAATAGCTTATTTGTAAATTGTGCACTGTCCTCATTTACCTATGGGGTTAGGATTTAAGATATAAGCTAATTATGGGTTAAAAAACAAAGCTGCTATGTCAAAGGAGATATGCATATTCAATTTGGTGGATGTTGTCAAAGTACCATCTCAAAAATATTTATTCTTACCAACTATGTAAGAAATGATGCCCATTCTATGTGTATATACACATCCATTTATGAAAAGATGGAGGTCATGGAACTATAAAGAGAGCATGAATTTTTAAAATTATATATCTTTTGTGGACAATCTTCCAAAATATCAGGAAGAGGAATTTCAAATACCACTTGAAAACTTTAAGATTAAGAAAATACATTACATTTAAAACAAGATATTGAGGAAATTATTTTAAAAGAAACCAAATGTCTCTTAAAAAAATCTGCTTCTGCAAGGAAAGTCTCTGAATTTTGAACCATCATTTATGAAATATTCAAATGAAAGTTTAATTGATAATGCCAGGGGCAAAACCAAACTTAAAGCTGAAAAACCAGCTCTTCCTTCTGGAATTAGGGCGCCTAGGACATAATATGCAGTTCTCTAGCTATTCATTTGGAAATGTTGGCAATTTTTGTTAAAATGTGAGGAGATTCAGGGCTCAACCAGCATATGAACAGACTGAAGATTTAAGTCTCTGGGACATATATTTAATGGGTATAGTGCTAATTATAGGTTCAGATAAAAGGGGCAGAAGAATCATGTGTAGGAAAATTATAAATGAGTCTAATTCTGTTACATTGGGGAGATAGATCCTAAAAAACAGAGATTATCTACAACTGCAAGCAAGACAGTTCCACCCATCTGCCCCATGGGATCTAAGCCCTCTCTCAATCGCAAGCAGAGTGGGCATCCCCATCCCAAAATCCTCAAGATTGAGGAATGAATAATCACAAAGGGGGATGCTATTAGGGACCAAAGTAGACTTATTATTATCCTAGTAATGGAAGAATTTGTAACATTCATATAAAGACAGTGGTCACCAGAGGTTCTGAGGGGAGGGAGAGGGAAGAACAGGTGTGATATGGGGCATTTTTGGGACATTGGAATTGTTCTGCATGATATTGCAATGATGGATACAGGCCATTATACATTTTGTCAAAACCTATAAAATTGTGTGGTGCAAAGTGTAAAACCATAATGTAAACTATAGACTACGAGTTAGTAGCAATGCTTCTGTATGTGTCCATCAATTGTAACAAATGTATCACACTGATGAAAGATGTTATTAATAGTGGAAAATGTGAGACGGGGAGGGGTGGGGTATATAGGACTCCCCTATACTTTCTATGTAACTTTATGTAATCTAAAACTTCTTTAAAAATAAAGAAAAAAAGTAAGAAGAACAAATGGTGTAGCTTGACTCTGTTAGCAGTAGCAGCAGAGGCAGCAGTGCAGCAGTGATTGGACTTGCCTTTAAGGAGCTTATAAGATAATACACTAAGAAAAAGGAAAGCACCATTGCAGAGTAATGTGAAAGGAAGCAAATGAGAAGTAAAGCTAGGAGGTAGTGCGGCACAGGGGAGAAATACAAAGACTTCACTTGGGGCAACTTAAAGAAACTGAGACTCGGATCTCTCATCATAAAGTGAGAATTTAATAACCAAATCTGCTAGTTGGTAAGTTGCATAATTATATAATCTGTTCTTTAATTAAAATCATATATGATGATTTAATTTCATAATTTAAAAATAATTATAAAGAAGTTATATAAAACTAATATTTAGGTGAACCTACAATTGTCATCTAATATATGTGGACTGAATAATGAGGAAGCCTCATCAATATTTCAAATACTATGAAACACTCTCAAGAATTAAAAATACACATTCTCCATTCCTTTCTCATTTCAGTCCATTATATCTTCATCATATAATTAGTTATTGTTTCCTTCCTTCAACTCACCTGTTTAAAATTTAGTGCATTTTTATCATCTCTAAATATAAATATAAATTGGGCAATCATTTGTAAAACAATTCAAAAGCCTTATGTGAGCATTACAAGACCGTTTATTTTAGACCTGAATGAGAAATTAATTTAAGTATTTATCTTAAATATAGAAATGGGTGAAGAGAACTTAGAAGCAATTACAAGTCTACTCAATAGCTTATGTTTTAACTGAAAGAGAACATTTTAAAGCAATGCGTCTTAGTCAGAATTCTGTGACTAATTCACACACTATTTCTTTCAATGACAACCTTTTTTTCTAGGCAATGCCATTTTAATTTCATTTCTAAACAACTTCCTTTTTAAATTGGAGCTTAACTTTTGATTATTAACTAACCATTGTGAAAGAGACAAGCAGACAAATTCTTGAACATTTACTACAAAGAAACATTAGAGCAACTTGAGTCTCAGTAATGAAAGTTCAAACGAAACACGGTAAATAATGATTACAAGAAGAAAAATTATTTCCAAAAGATTACTCCTTTTTTTCTGACAGTATATAAAAATATAATTACTTTGTGTCCTGTATTCCATTTCTCAGGTTAAGGGCAACTGATTAAAGAAGAAACAGAAATAAATCAAAGCTTGATTTTGGCATTGGAATTGGCCAGAGTGATTGGAAAATTCATGGACTGGTTTGAAAAGCTATAACAGAAATAAGTGTAATGAGTAAAATAGCTCGCCCATTTAAGATAACAGCATACTTGGACTTAAAGGAGATTTTTCAGTTTGTCTGAAAGAGTTGGGAAAAAAATCTAATAGGAACAGTAAACAGAGCTATTATGTTTTTAATAGCAGAAATTTTTATTATGAAAAATTGAGTTTTTCTCCTGCTAAACATTCAAAGTAATTGATTTTTCAAATCATTTTTTGAACAGTGAAACAAAATATCCTTAGTAATTTTTTATATTAGGAATTTTTCCTCTAATTTTATACTATCCTGAAAAATCTAGATATCAAGATTGTCAAAGCTTTTCAACAGTTGAGCAAAGTAATTTTATATTAATATTTTTTAAATAAGGAAAAAGCATTTATTGAATGCTTACTCTGTTTGAGGCATGTGTTAAATGTTTTCTATTCATTATCTGACTTAATCCGTGCAATAAACATATCATTTAATTCATTAGGCCTATTTTAAAACTGAGCAACCTGGGGCTTAAAGAGAGTTGGGTAACTTAACCCAGGTCACAGAGTATCTATCTTTCCCTGGCATAGATAGAATAAGAGCAATAGCACATTAAGTCATATCTCAATATTGCTTCATATACCACAGAATAAGGAGACTTTTGATTGGCAAAATAGCAAAATCACTCACATTCTTACAAAAGATTTATTTTGACCGAAAGTAATAGGTCCAGCGATCACTGGCCACATAGACAATTTCATTCTTTAGAAAACTTTCAAGAGCCAGTTTCTGGGGCAAGTTCTTTGGTGCCTGTCATACTTGGTGTCACAGCCTGCTCCCTCCACTTGCTTCATGCTTCACCAGTCCCTGTCTCTAATCATTGTATGGCAGGGTTGTGTCACCTTGTGAAAATTTTGGAGGCACATAAATTCTGTCAATGAGTGTTTTCATAAGTACTTTCTCTGTACACATTATACAGGATCAAATGAATTGTAATAAGATTTGTTTTACCTAATATCATACTACCTTAGAAAATCTGAGTGGCAGACTAAAGATGAGAGCCTAAGGAAAACTTCCTAACCCTCCTCCTCCTTCATCTCTCCTTTCATATTTTCTCTACACTTTAACCTTATATCTAACCCACTTTCTTTCACTTTAGCTCCCCTTCATCCGGGGACCAGAAAGCAAGGTAGAAAAAAAGAAAAGTATGGGGTTGATGGTGAACAGAAGTAGAGAATCCCAGTGCTGTGGCCATATCTGCCGTTACTCTGTGTGGAATACACCACTCCTCTCCCACTAGTTTTAGGCTCTTAATTTTTCTGGGGAAAAAAGTTATACTTTTGAAAGCAAATCTTTGGGATCCAGCTCTCCAACAAAACCTTCACCCTGTATATTACATTTCCTATGGGCTCTGTTCAGTAGGGACGCCATGGTGAAAACTTATTAACAGACCAAAATAAAATTGGTATCGTTCAGCCGACTCACCAGGATAGAACCTCATGGGGCTTCAATCAACATCTTTGGACTTGAACACAGTGCAGGACTGTCTAAGATCCCAGTATCTAAGTTTGGCATCCACAAATCTCATCCTTTAAGTTCCTTTTTAAAAAACTATACTGGTTGTTCTTTCTATATCACATTTTTTACATGAGCATAACACAAGTCATCATATAAAACAGGAAAGGACTATTATAATCCTCAGGAGTCAGAGTTCTGTTGTAGAGGATGGTGATATGTTAGCTTTAGCAAAATCCTATGCTTTCATTACAGGGGCAAAATGCTAAAGCAGTGATAGTACATGTTCCTATTAAAACTGCATGCTTCTTCTTGATCCATGAATGAAAAAGTTGATAAATTGGATTTCATCTAAATTTAAAACTTCTGCTCTTCAAAAGACACTATTAAGAAAATGAAAAGAAAATCCACAGACTGGGAGAAAAACTTTGAAAGCATATATTGGCTGAAAGACTTGTATCACATATTATTTTTTTAAAACTTTCTAAATTCAACAATAAGAGAACAGAGAACCTGGGAAAAATGGGCAAATGATTTCAACAGGCATTTCAGCAACGAGGACATATGGATGACAGATCAGCACATGAAAAAGGTGCTCAATATCATTATTAATTAAGGAAATGCCAATTAAATCCACAATATAAAAGCACTGCACACCAATTAGAATGGTTAAAATGAGTGTTGTCAAGGATGTAGAAGAACCGGAACTCTTATACACTGCCGGTAGGAATGAGAATTGGAACAACTTTGGGAAACTGGCAGTTTCTTTAGACTTTAAACACACAGCTACCATACAGTCAAGTCATTCCACTTATAGGTGTTTTACCCAAGAGTAATGAATGCATATGTCCATATACAGACTTGTACATGAATGCCCACAGCAGATTGATTTGTAATTGCCAAAAACTAGAACAACCCAAATGACCATCAAAAGGTAAATGGATAAACACACTTGTAGATTCATTCTACTAAAGCAAGAAAAGGAATGAACTATTGACATATACAACATGTGGATGAATCTCAAAAGTAGTATCTTGAGTAAAAGAAGCCAGCTGAAAATGGTGCACCCTCTATGATTTCCTTTATATACTATGCTAGAAAATGCAGATTAATCTATAGTGACAGAAAACAGAAAATGGGTTGCCTAGGGAAAGCATGGCTTGTGGAATGAGAGGAGCAGAGGGGAAAAGGATAAAAATGGACACAAGGAAATTTTTTGGAGTGACAAATATATTAATTATCTCAATTTTGTCATTAGTTTCCTAGGTGTATGCATATGTCAAAGCATCTCAAATTGTATACTTTAAATGTGTGCAGTGTATTGTATGCCAAATTATACTTCAATTGGTATAATTGAGTATTATACCTCAAAGATGTTAAATTATACACTGCATGCTTCAGAGATTACACCCACTGTTCCTTAATAAGCACTGCTCAGCAGGATAATGGTAGGAGTTGAGAACCATCACCCAATATCAGAAGAATTGCAAAAACAGAGTATATAATATAATATAAGTGGAGCTCACAAGCACTTATGGGTATCTTTCCACCACCAGATAATGCCATGGAGAGCATAATTTTTTTTTTTTTAAAGATTTATTTATTTATTTATTTATGCCCCCCTTGCTGCTTGTGCTTGCTGTGTCCATTCGCTGTGTGTCTTCTCCGTGTCTGCTTATCTTCCCCTTGCTGTGAGGTCCCGCTGCATCAGCCCCTCGTGCCGCGCGGGCCAGCCTGCCCTCACAAGGAGGCCCCAGGAAGCGAACCCGGGGCCTCCCATATGGTAAACGGGGGCTCTATCGACTGAGCCACTCCCGCTTCCCACCATGGAGAGCATAATTACTGAAGCTGCCATACATAGATAACCAGAACATTTATCTTCTTAGATATGTATATATATGTGTATGTGCTTATGCACATGCACACATTTATCTCTATCTTCCCTTGGTTCCATAAAGTCACATAAACACATATATACATATCTAAGCCTCCACATAAAGCCTTCACTTCTTTTTTCATTTTAGTTTAAAACTGTTTCTATGAATAGTTCCTGCATGAGATGAAAATGAATTTTAACATTAAAAAGCATCTTTAGACTCCTATTCCAGAAATAAAATGGGAGAAATCACTTTTAATAAAAGCATAAGGAGTGGCCAGAGCCAATTATTTATCAGTATTTGTAAACCGTTTTGGAAGGATTTCTATGTTAAAAAAATATTTTAAAACTAAAACAAAACACTTTAGAGTTTCAGAATTAATAAAGGATCTTCTAATTGTACTAAATCTAATAGGTTATTGTTTAATTCCCCGCATATTAAAAAGTGCATTTGAAGGGTGCTTTGAATTTGAAAAGTTTTTTTTTTAAGTAGGAATAAAATAGGTAAAAACAAATTCCTATATCTGAGATTCTTATGTAAATATTTTACATGCAAAAAGCCAACTTTCTCAAATCACATTTTCATTTCAATAACCCCCCATAACACACT
>JAQZBX010020244.1:0-33154 GCA_029593785.1 Cabassous unicinctus
AAAAAAAAAAAAAAAATACCCCACCCCCCACAGTGACCCATTCTGCAGGGAAGAATTTACAAAAGGAAAAATCAAAGGGAAGAGGCTAGAATCCCCTGGTCTCCCCACTTAATGTATATAAAAGGGGGGTGGGGGGAGGAGACTTTGAGACTTTGCCCCGGTCCCCACCCCATGAGAAGAAGCACGAGAAACGCGGCAGGGGAACAGAGCCTGAAGCAGGCTCTGGACAGACCTGGCAAAGATAGACTGTGGCGCCAGCCTGCGTGCAGCCCGCCCACTTTCCCCCGGGGTGCCCTGGGCTTTTTCCTGTGGCAAGTTACGGAAACGCTGTAATCCCAGTGGGCTGTGCTTTGTCAACAAGAGCATCGGTGCAGGAGGGCTGGACCATGGTCGGTAGCTTCAAACTGTCACAACTATCATTATTTCACCTAGAATATTTTACAATGATTTCTCAATGATATTATATACTGGGTCAGTTTTCATGTATCCCTGATTGTTTGATACAGTGGTTATAAACTATGTAGTTTCAGAAAATCTTTACACTTTTAAAAATTAATGAAGACCCTAAACGTCTTTTGTTTAAGAGGGTTATATTTATCATATTTATTTTATTAGAAATTAAAACTAGGAAACTATTCATCATTTAACAAATACAACAATAAACCAAATCCATGTTAGCACAAATACCAAACCTCTAATAAAGGTAACTACCTTTGTCCCAAAAAAGTTAGAAAAGTGGAATTACTTGACATTTTTGCGAATGTCTCTAATGTCTGGCTTAACAGAAGACTGCTATATTCTCATATTTGCTTCTGCATTCCATATATTGCGACATGTTGTCTAAAAATTATGAATTCCCACAGATATGTAGCTGGAAAAGGGAGCCATACTTTGAATAGCCTTTTTAGTTAATTGTAGATATTTTTCTTTAACACTACACTAAATTTCTTAAAGATTACTTGCCATGTGAAATCTAAACTATATCAATAAGCTCTTTATACTATGCTAATTTAAAATCCATTGGTCTGTCTTGTACTTTGAATAGAAAATTTTTGCTCATTTATTATTTTATTATATCAAGAAGTCATCATTTGGGCCCATTTGTTTACTACATTGTGCAGATCTTCCAAATGTTAACACATTTCAGGATACAATATTCAAATATCACATTCATTGCTGTTATCAGTGGTATCATCCTACATGTATTTAAGTACAGGGAGGATGTCAAGTTCACAGTAGTGATCCAAGATTTAAAATTTCCATTTGTTCGAAAGCTCAAGTGGTATCAATGGCAACAGATATTGTCCAGTTGTTTTCCTTGATATGATTGGTTCACTTAGTTCATTTTCAAGAAAGTGTGTACCAAACAACCAAGTAAAAATAACCAGTTTGTCTGTAGTAGTTCTTTCAATAATTTTTTTTTCCATATAAAACATGCAAATTCAGATCACATCTTAAATACTCACAAATGTTTTTTCCTCTAGATGAACAGAATACTCCAGTAGGCAAGAAGTGATTTTTTTCATAATTTCCATTTATTCATATAGAATATTGAAAAGATAGATATTCAACTTCAGGATTAAAATTCAGTGGGATTAAAGATTTTTATGGTTTCAATAAGGATATGGTTAAGTGAAACTTGCTTTTTTTCAGGTAGTTAAAACATTTATTATACATAATCATTTTAAAATAAACTTATACCTTAGAATAATTTTAGATATTCAGAAAAGTTGTGAAGATAGTACAAGAAGTTACATTACATCCTACAACCATTTTCCTCTGTTAACATCTTACGTTTGGATGGTACATTTGTCACAACTAATGAAACAACACTGATAGACTTTCATTAACTAAAGCGCATATGTTA
Organism: Cabassous unicinctus; assembly: GCA_029593785.1. Lineage (NCBI taxonomy): Eukaryota > Metazoa > Chordata > Mammalia > Cingulata > Chlamyphoridae > Cabassous > Cabassous unicinctus. The sequence goes on from JAQZBX010020244.1 coordinate 1,868, forward strand.
TTCAGATTTGCTTAGTTTTTACCTAATGTCCTTTCTCTATTCCATGACCCATCCATGATACTACATTACATTTAGTCATCGAGTTTCTTTATGCTCATCTTGACTGTGATGGTTTCTCAGACATTCCTTCTTTTTGATGACCTTGAGAGTTTTGGAGAGCACTGATTAGGTGTTTTATAGAATATACCTCAATTAGGATTTCTCTGATGTTTTTCTCATGATTAGACCAAGTTTATGGGGTTGGATCAAGTGAAATTTTCATCACAACCTATCGAGTGTATATAATATCAACATGATGTATCACTCTATTGTAAAGTTACTCTCTTTTCCCCCTTTTCTCTACAGTACTCTTTGAAAGGAAGTCACTATGTGCAGTCCTAACTTAAGCGCTGGGTAGGTATACAACTTGAGGATGGAGTGAGTTTATAAATTATTTGGAATTCTTTTGTAGTGAAGATCAGTCTATTCTCCCTTTTTTAAAATTATTCAACCACTTATTTATAATACTGATATGTTTGTTTTTTGGCTTTGATACATGTTAAGGTGCCAGCATTTTAACCTTCCATTGCTATTGCAATTATCAATATAAATATCAACACAGTGGTAAAAAGCAAATAGCATCTTAAAATTGATTGTGAAAATAGTTTTGTTCTCACGAATACTCTGTAAGGGTCTGTGATGGTTAAGCTAATGTATCAACTCAGGCAGGTAATTGTGCCCCGTTGTTTGGTCAGGAAAGCACTGGGCTAATTGTAATACAAGGGCATTTATGGACTCTCATCACCAGTGAGTTTACTGCAAAGATAGCTGATTACATCTACATTAACCAGGATGATTGCCGTCAGCAATGAGTGAATCAGTTGAATACCTTAAAAAGGGAAGTGATTTCAGCATTCAGAGAGAATTTCCCAGCCCATCTTTGGACAGCCAATGTCTCCCGGAAACTCATCAAGGACCTTCATTGGACTTTCATCGGAGCCCCTGGTTTGCAGCTTGCCTGTGGAACCTAGACTTGTGCATCCCCACAGTCATGTGAGAGACTTATAAAATCTCGTACTGTTTACAGATATCTCCTGTTGATTCTGTTTCCCTAAAGAACCCTGACTAATACAGGGTCTTATATATTCCTGATGTCTCTGGGCCAATCTGAGAACTACTGACCTAAAATATGCATTTTGGTTTTATTGTACTCCTTGGTTTTGTTTTATTTTATGGTCTTTACATTATGGTTGGTTAATATGTTGTCTTTTTAATTTACAGTCATACCTTGCACTTGACTGTTTTGAAACTCGCTGAATTTGGTACTTGACGCATTTTGACGTGAAAATTTTGTCCCAGTACTCATCATTTGTTTAGTACTGGACACTCAAGCTAGAACTTGTTGATGTCGGTTGCCTCGTGACTCGCTACACTTTCAACCAACACAAAAGGTCACCTGCTAGTCACAAGGTAGCTCTTGCCCTGTGCACATCCCATTATGTTCTTATCTTAGCTTCTCTGGTCATTTTGTGTATTTTTTCCTTTTTTTATCATCATGTGTTCTAAGTAAATGAACAGTAATAGCACTGAGCAGTAAAGAAAATTATTTTGCACCACCATTGAGAAAAAAACAAAACAAATAATAGGCAAATATGAGAGCAGTATTCGCATTACTGGTCTTGCAAGGAATACAATATGCCTCGAACAACAACAGTCTCCACCATCATTAATAATGAAGCAATAAAAAAGGCCGATGTTGCGAAAGGAGTTAAAGCAGTAACAAAGCAGCATTCTTAAACACTCGAGGAAGTTGAAAAGCTGTTATTAATTTGGGTAAACGAGAAGCATTTAGTGGGCAACAGTGTATCAGAAGCCCTGATATGTGATAAAACAAAAGCGTTGCATGCCGAGCTTTTGAAAAACAAACCGGAACGGAGTGATGAGAGTGTTGAAGTTTTTAAGGCCAGCCATGGTGGGTTTGATAATTTTTAAAAAGAAGACCAGCATCCATAGTGTCGTGAAGCATGGCAAGGCAACGAGTGCTAGTAAAAAGGCTGCTGATGAATCTGTAATGAATTTCAAGACTATGTAGAGGCTGAGGATGTTTTCCCCATCAAGTTTTTAACTGTGATGAGACTGGAGTTTTGTGGGGGAAAAAATGCTGAGTAGAACCTATATCACAAAAAAGATGGCGTTACCAGACCACAAACCAATGAAGGACAGGCTCACTCTATTTTTGTGTGGGAATGCCAGTGGAGAATTAAAATCAGGCCTCTACTAGTCTATCATAGTGAAAACCTGTGAGTTTTTAATAAGCATAATGTCATAAAAAGCAAACTCCATGTGATATGGAGGGCAAAACAGCAAAGCTTGGGTCATAAGGCAATTTTTCACCAAGTGGATAAATGAAGTGTGGTTCCTCAGTGAAAAAATATTTGCTGGAGAAAGATTTGCCTCTGAAAGCTCTCCCACTTTTGGGCAATGTGCCTGCCCGTCCTCCAGGCTTAAAGGATGACTTAATGGAGGAGTTCAGCTTCATCCCTGTAAGGTTCCTGCCCCCCAAAACAGCTCTCATCCAGCAGGTCATTTCAAACTTCAAAAAGTTGTACACTAAGGCGCTTTTCCAGAGGTGCTTTGAGATCACCTCTGACACCCAGTTGACCCTTACAGATTCTGGAAGGAGCATTTCAATATCCTGCACTGCCTTAACCATATGGATAAGGCCTGGAACAAAGTCTCTTATAGGGCAATGAATTCGGCATCGAAGAATCTGTGGCCAGAAGCTGTGACTCAGAGACTTCGAAGCATTTGAGGCTGACCCCAAGCCTGCAGGTAGAGAGGGTACAGTTGTGCAGGTTATTGTATTTTGGGCCAATCCATGGGTCTGGAGGTCGGTGCTGCTGAAGTTGAGGAGTTAGTGGAGGAACATCGTGAAGAGCTCAGCACTGAGGAGCTGCAGGAACCACAGAAGAGGCAGCAACAAGAAGTGGCTGAAGAGATTTCTTCAGGTGAGGAGGAGATAAGGGAGGATGTCCCCAGTTCCTTGATAAAACAATTGTGTGCAAAATGGGCAGAAGTTCTAAACTTTGTGGAGAAGGACCATCTGGACAAAGCTCTGAGAAGCAGAAATGTGAATTTATTGAGTGATCAAACAATTTCACACTTTGGAGGAATTCTGACAAGAAGACAGAAGTAATCCTCATTGGATAAGTTTTTAATGAAGGTGACAAAGAGTGTGTCAGAGCCTGTGGTGCAAGTTAAAAAAAGGCAGAAAAGAGAAAGAACATCTGAAGCATAAGTGTCCGATGTTCTATTGGAGGGGGGCTCTCCTTCCAAGCAACACTCCATGTAACCTCTCCTCCTCACCACTCTCCTCCCACCATCCCATTAGGCCATGAGCTCTTCTCAGTACAGGTAAAGTAAAGTTTTTATTTTATTTAATCTAAGTATTTATTAATTTTTAAGTTTATTTCTTATGTAAAGTAATGAATTACAACCTATCTTTTTATATATTGCCTTAAAAATGTTCATTGCCTTTGGTTTGGGAATGCATTAAATTTATTTACATTATTCTTTATGAGAAAAATTTGTTGGGACTTGCTGTTTTGGTACTTGTCACGCCTCCTGGAACCAATTAACCATGAGTACTGAGGTAGCACTATATAAGCTCTTCTCTATTTCTCTTTTTTTCCTCTCTGTTATTTCTTCTTTACCATGTTTATTGAATAAACTGAGTAGTTAGTACCATAGAGTTTCTCACCTTGTGGACTATGCAGATTGCTTCTTTGTGATCCTATTTAACTTATTCCTCTGTCCCTTGTATGTATGTATACTGGTTATTTCTACTACAGGCTTGGCCAGTTTCATGCTCAATTTTTATTTTTCAACATTTCTTCATAAATATTATGTGTTTTCATCAGGAATCACATAATGTATGGGACCACCTCTCTTTTCCTGATCTTGACAGTCATGTATGATTATTGCTTAGACAGATTATGATTTTTCATTTTAAACCATCCAAATATTAACTTGCCTGAGTTGTGATGAGGGTTCAAAAAGATTAGACATGTTAAGACTTTGACATTCAAATTTCAACATAATCCTTCCAGGCAGTTACTGTTAGAATCCATATTTTACAAGGGAGGCTAAGTGGTTTACCTAAAATTACAACTCTAATAAGGGTTAGAGATGGGATTTGAACCCAGTAAATGTATTCTTTCCACTCCAACACAGGATTTTAGGAAGGCACATGGAAAAATATGAACAGTGTGTTAGATGATGAGACACTAGAATAAAATTGAAATATTACTATTATAATGGCATATGGTTATGAAGAATTATGTAGAACAAATGAGGTGGGTTGATTTAGTATGATTAGTGTGATTAATTAGCACAATTTCCTTTTCATTCCTAGTAATATTAATTATAATTTTATTTAAAGAATAGCAATAGTAAAAACGTATTCTTTAGAAGCCCTTTGAAGTACTTTTGAATGTAGAATGCTGTGGAATTTTCAGGTAGTAAACAGACATTCAGAAATGAAGTATGCCTTTCTAAAAAAAAGATGGATGCTGACTGAGAGACTATCTGATTTTTATGATTTGGTTGTTTTGTTCATGGTGTAAAACTGTATGTTTGACTGATTGACTGATATTTTCCCCACATATAACTGACAGCAGAAATAATGTGACGACAACTACTAGTAAAAGCTATCAGTTATATAAAAAAAGGAAGTATGCTTTAGACTGTATAGGTATAGGTGTAGATATATAGATATAGACACATATAATTTAAAGCTCACCATATTGCAACATAACTACTAGTATATTCATTTTAGAGTGAAAGAAAATGAGATGTAGAATATGAGGTTCCGAAATGCTGAAGGTCACTCAGCTAGTAAGTGGCAGAACCAAAATGACGTTCATAATTGTCAGATTCCAAAACATTTACACTAAAGCACAGGTATTATAACCATCATACAATTTTAAAAGATTATATGCAGAGCTATAATTGCTTGGGGAAAAAAACAAGCTTTCTTCAGCTATTTTGGTTATTGTTCCAGTGTAGTTATAAGAATTATGTGTATACCACATATTAAGTTTCATGCAAAGCATTTGATAATATAAAAGTCTGAGGACACTTGAAGGGAGACATTAATTTCATTAAACATTAGCTTTATAGGGACAATTTCCTTTTTTATATGTCAACCAATAATTACATTCCATATTGTGAGTCATACATTTTAATCAACCTAACAAGTTTATTCCTTTATTGGGAATTTCTCTATGATAGAAATTTACTGTTAGTAGGGGATCTATAAAAGCATAATGCAATGTACTATGAAGAACTTTTGTTCTATTACTATTTCTTTCTATAAAAACCTTTTAGTTTAGATCTCAGAATGGGAAATTGAAACAAAACAAAGAGATGAGATCTTACAGAATCTCTGAATTAAATAATTAAAATTGTTCCTGGAAAGAGAAAATCAGTAAATGATATAAGATTTATGCAGCCACAAATCACCTATTTAAGAAGATTTTAGTGTGACTTTAATAATATAAAAACAATATAAAAATAAAGGCAATTTTGGAAAATAAGTGAATCATAAGCAACACCTAAATTCATGAATTTTCTTTCCCTCTAAATCTACAAATACATCCATCTATAGTAGTATAAATTTTGGTTTGATTAGGAAACATAAATTATGGAATATCCAGGAAAATTATTTATTACAGATGAATAGAGGCTTATATAAGAGAAGTGCTGAGGAAAAGAGGTCAACAAAGTTGTTTTCAGGAAATGTGGGAATGCTGGGATTCACAGGTCTAGGGAAACCAATGTTACCAGCTACCTCTCAGAACCAAAAAGAGTTAGGCTCAGGAGGAGATGCAGATACCCTGGAAGTAGGTTTGCCAGATAAAATGCAGGATGCCCAATTAAATTTGAATTTCAGATAAACAATGATTTTTATATAAGTATGTTCCAAATATTGCATGGGATATATTTATTCTGAAAATCATTCATTGTTTATGTGAAATTCAAATTTGACTGTGCATCCTGTATTTTTATTTAATAAATCTGGCACCCTAAACCTAGAAGCCATCATAGGTGATCCCATCTGCCTGCAACTCTGCAGTGTGCAATATATAGAATGAGTTCTGGGAGCTAGAAGAAGCCAACACCAGTGATCTCAGCTGACTGTCCATAGGTACTGCCAAAAAATGACTTCACCTTTTTGGAAAAGGATTTTTGTCTTCTTTCCTAAGTAGAGCTGATGCAGAGTTGTCAATAATCAAACCCGTACAGTAGCTTATATAGTTTAAAAATAAATATGTATTCTGATATTTTGCTTAAAGTACGCATTGACATTTCTTTATTTTTCCACTTCAATATTATCATTTTAATGAATTCATATTATCTCATCAACGTGAGGATTAATAATTTTAACCTCTTCCCATATTATTAGATATTTAGATTGCTATAAAAGCTATTTAAAATAAAATGAATGGAATTAAACATTAACAAGTAAAGCTGAGAGATAATTACAGATGATTTTTAAAGTGAAATAAAATATGAGACAGGCACAGAATAGCACAAAAGTGCAAAAAAGGTAGAGACATGAAAAAAGAATGGCAGTTAAGAATTGCAAACTAAAATTAAATATATAAAAGATACATTAATCAGTTTGGGAAAGACAGTGTTAGAAAAGCTGCAGGAGTCATGCAAGCTGTGACAAGTGTTAAAAAAGAATATTTGAAAATACTAATTCAGAAGAGTTATAGAATTAATTTTTTTAAAGTCTTAAATGTCAGGAATATCACAGAAGAGTTCATGTTTAATATTAAAACATTAAAAACAATTGTGTTTAAAGGGGTTAAATATAGAACCAGCCCAAAAGAAGAAAAAAAGGGTGCTAGCCTCAGTACACTCATTAACAGTGTGACACTTGGCCAATCATTTAACTTTGCTAAACTCTAATTTCACTTTTTATTAGACCTGCAGCACATTTTACCATAGAGAAATTCAATGTGCACAATCTTAGCGTTCCTTAAGATAATTTAGTTCAAGTTAGTCCTTTTATAGGATGTTCTCCAGTGGAGCCTAAAAAGGGTCATTAAAGATGTGTTTAAACTAATCAATAGGATGCACAGCACTTCACTAAAAATTTAGTTCCTTATCTTTCTTCATGTCCTGCCTTCTGATAAGTCATAATCATTGGTTCCAATTTCATGTTGAAGCGTTCTGTAACACTGTAAAAGCGGCAGACTTCCAGGAAAGATGATGGAGGAGGGAGCTCCAAGACTCAGTCCTTCTACCAAAGCAACTATTAAAGAATAAGAACTGTCTGAAAGAACTGTTGTGAAACTCCAGGGGTCAGAAGAATACTGTACAGCATCCAAGGAACTGTGGGAGGCAGTGGCTGTTATATAACAGAAAGGAACTGTAAATTGCTCTCTGCACATGTGATGGCTACCAGCACACATACCCCACTCTCACTGCAGGCTATGTAAGGTCCAGTCCCAGGTTAGCTGCTAGTGACAGAAAGGGACATAAAAATCCTCTTCCCCAAGAACAGGGGTGGGCATGGCTCATTGTTGATCACCACTTTTGAATAGCACATTTAGATGCTGGGTCCTGGCTCTGAGGGCAGCTGTTGTTTCAACCTGCCCATGACAAAGGTGGCAGCAGACATTGTTTCAACCCATCCCGTACAGGGGCTGGGGCAATGAGTATTAAAGACACTGCTTTCTCAGGGCTGCAGGGGACAGTTATCAAAGGGCTGTACTTGATGTGCAGCCAGAGAAGCTCAGCTTTAGGGAGTCATTGGAAGTTTTGACACCCATCCTGAACTCATCCCCAGGGCACTTTGGAGCTTGTTTGTGCCATTTCATGGATCTTTGATCCTATTTTGGCAAGGAAACACTAACCTGTGAAAGTCATCTCAGGGGTGACTCTCCTGCCAGAATTTGCACTGCAGTCAAAAGCAGCATGAAATAAATAAAGGAATGTAAAGATCTATAAAGGCAGACAATCTGGGACAAAGGCCTGTCAGATTTGCATACCCAGAGATGGAGGTCTGTCTCCTCAAAATAGTGGGGACAAGACAACCAAATTCTTCTAAACAGGGGAACTTCAAAAACAACTAACAATCAAAAACCTAGGAAAAGAGAGGCTTTGAAAGGCAGGAAAAACCTTACACACTGCATTAGCTTTTGGCAGCCCCTCCTGATAGGAGGACTGAATCTCAAAGAACTCTCTATTTTATCACCAGCTGGTTACAAAATTGATAAACATACATCCCAGAGCCTTAATCTGAGATTTAACATTTTACAATGTTAAAATGTACAATGTGAAAAAAAAAGAATACAAGATAAACAAAGAAATTACAGGAAATGTTGGCCCATCCAAAGGAAGAGAATAAAGGTAGGGAAAACACCAACAGAGGACAAGAATGTGGACATACCAAACAAAGCTTTAAAAAAGAAAGATCTTAAAAAGTTCAAGGAGACAAAGGAAAGTACAGAGGAAAACTAAATGATATCAGGGAAACAATAAAAGTACAACATGAAAGTCTAAGTAAAGAGATAGAAATTTTACAAAGGAACCAACAGAAATATTGGAGTTGAAGACCAAAATAATGAAAAATGCCCAGGAGGGTTCAAAAGCAGACTGGAAACAAAACAATTGAAATGAGTCAGGCTGAGGAGAAGAAAGTAAAATGTAATATTAAATATTAAGAGTGCTCTGAGACACCATCAATTGCACCAACATATGCATAATGGGAATCCCAGAAGGAGAAGTAAGAGAAAAAGGGGCAGAAGGACTAGTCAAAGAAATAATGACAGAGAACTTCCAAGCTTAGCAAAAGACATGAAAATTCACATCCAAGAAGCTCAGAGAACACTGAACAAGATACATGAAAAAAAAAAACCATCCCATCATATATTGTTTACACTATCAAATGCAAAGGAAAAGGGGAAAAGGAGAGAATTCTGAAAGTTGGAAGAGAAAAGCAACATGTTACATACAAGGGAGTCCTAATTAGTTTGAATGCTGATTTCTCATCAGAAACCATGGAGGCAAGATGATATTGGGTTGAAATAGAGTGCTGAAGGAAAACAACTGCCAGCCAAGATTTTTATATCGGGTGAAAATCTCTTTCAAAGGTGAGGGAGAGATTAAGACATTCAATTATAAACTAAAGCTGAGGGAGTTCATCAACACTAGACTTGCCCTACAAGCAATGTTAAAGGGAATTCGTCAGACTGAAAGGAAAGGATACTAAATGGTATTTCAAAGAAGCACAAATAAATTAAGACCTGTGGTAAAGGTAACCGTGTGGGTAATTATAAATACCCAGTATTATTGTTTTGCATTATTTGGTATGTGACACCATTTCTTATTTCCTACAGGTAGTAAAAAGCAAATGAATCAAAAGTAATGATAAATTTTGGTTTTTGGACATAAAATGTACAAAGACATATGTGGTAACAAATACAAAAAATGGGGGGGGAGCAGATGTATATTAATAAAAATATATGTGTGTTTGCTATTACAATTCAGTTGATATAAAAACAAATATGATTATTACATAATTAGGATGTTAAATTTTAACCACTGGGTACATAAGGGAAATAGATGAAAAATATGTACAGATAGAAATGAGAAGTCACTCAGAATGGTACAACACAAAAGAACAAATAAATTAAAAAGTAGGCTTTAAAGGAAGTGAAGGGCAAAAAAGGTACAAACTTACAAAGCCTAAATAGACAAATAGCAGAAGAAAGTCCTATAGTATCAGTAGTGACTTCAAAGGTAAATTCATTAAACTCTCATATAAAAAAACAGAGATTGGCCAAATGGATAAAAATGAATGACTCATCTATATGCTGTCTGCATGAGACTCACCTTAAGGTAATAAGGTTAAAGGTGAAAGGATGGTGAAAAATTTACAATGCAATAAGTAACCAAAAAGAGCTGAGATGTCTATACTAACACTGGATAAAATATACTTTTAAGTAAAAAAAGGTGACAAGAGACATAGTCATTCTATACTAATAAAGGGGATAATTTAACAGGAAGAAGTAACAGTTATATATATTAAAAAAAGACAACATGCACATATAGCATATACACCTAACAGCAGAGTCTGAAAATACATGAAGCAAATACTGATTGATTTGAAGGATGAAATTTATGGTTCTACAGTAATAGTAGGAGAATTAAAACATCACTCTCAATAATGAATAGAACAATTGGTCAGAAGATCAGTAAGGAAGTGTAAGACATGAATGATACACTAAACCAACTAGACCTAACAGACATATATAGAACCCTGCACCCAAAGTAAACAGAATAACATTCTTCTCAAGGGCACAAGGATCATTCTTCAGGGTAGATCATATGTTAAGTCACAAAACAAGTCTCAATAAATTAAAAAATATGGAAATCTTACAATGTATATTCTCTACTACAGTAGAATAAAGCTAGAAATCAATAACAGAGGGAGAAATGGAAAGTTCATAAATATGTGGGAATTAAAAACATGCTTTTCAAAAACCAATGGGTTGCTTCTTGACAGTAAGATGGCATCAGTTTAAGTAGGCACTCACCATCTCTCTCACAAAAAATGGCTGACAGGGGGCAATATCCTGCCCAACTGAGCTGTTTTGGGAACCCACAGAGCAGGAGGCTTCAGGGCATCAATCTGGAGGAAGCTGGACAAAGAGATAAAGAGCTCAAGGTAAAACCATGAGTTTCTTGCCCTTGTGGCTGGAAATGGCAGATGGCTAAGCCCCACCCTCAAGGCAAAAACCTGCTGTGAGCTCTGACTTCTGCTGGCCACCAAGCAGAAGGGAGTGTTCTCTGGGAGTGAAAGGGTTCTGGCAAAGGGTGAAGAGGGGTTTCCTTTCTGTGGGTTCGGTAGCCTGGAGAGCATAACAGCTGGCATGAGGTGGCACCAGGAAGAGGAGAGAGACGAATCTGCTCAGGCAGCCTGTTTTACCTAACCACCCTGGGATAGAGAAACTTGGGCTTGGAGAGGATGGAGTCAGGCAATTGACTAGTCCTATGCTAACTCTCAAAATTCCAAATCCCCTAAGGGAGGCAGGCAGTAGGATGCGCTTAATAAGCTTCCAAGGGCCTATTTAGGGTCTCCTGGAAGGAGGGGTTGTCTGGAAGAGGATTGAGAATCATTTTTTCTGTGGTGAGTTCAATTGTCAGGGTCCCATTTCAATTTCAAAAGGGAACTCAATCTGACCAGGAGAGGTGAGGGGGGAATCTGCTCACACAGGCTGTTGCATCCTGCAAGTCTGGGAAAGAAAGCAATGAGAATAGAAATGGGGCAGGGACAAAAAGGCTCCTAATCAGCAGGAATCTACTCAAATGAAAAGAGTCAAATCTGCCTGAGGGAAAGTGACTGGATAGCTTTCTGAAGAGCTAACTGACCCAACAAGAAAGTTTAGCTCAGTGGAGGAATTTCCGCCTTGAATATACGAGGTCGCTAGTTCAATTTCCACCTTTCCTTAGAGTAGTGATCCACTGGGATAGCAAACATCAATCTGATACTTTAGGACAGGGAAAACATAGACATTATTTTTGCATTAGCTTCTTTTGGGGCTCTTATTTTTCTTAAAACAAAAGTTACTTTTTAAAAATGTAACTTAGTGTACTCACTAAAACCTGCTTCAAAATCTCCAGAGGGCAGGCTGCAGGGTAATTGATTGACAAACATTGGCGGCCTTAGAAGCTCCTCAGGGGCCTTAAGAGAGAAGGCTGTTTTTCCTTAGGTTTTGTTTGATTGCTTGCTTGTGTGTTTGTTTGTTTGTTTTTATTTCTTCTTTCTCCTCCTTACCACCCCCCCTTTTTAATTGAATGCTGCTGGCTTGTTTCTTGTTTGCTGTGTTTCCCCTTTTTTGTGTATACCGATTTTGTCTACCAATGTTATCTCTTTTCCTTCCTTCAACTTTCTATATTCCACTTTCTGTTGTTCTTACATTCCACTTCTCTTAGTTTAGTCATCAATTTTTCTGGTTTTTACTTCTATCTTGTCTATTCTGTTTTTTTCTTATATTAAATTTTTTTTTGTCTCTATTTTGTTTCCCATTTCATTGTTTGTACTCCACTTTTTAGGTCCTATTACTCTGCATTTCTTACAAGAGTTAATTATTCATTTTATTAGGTCTTACACAGTTCCTCTTCTAAATTTTACAATTATTATTACTATTATCTTTTTTATTTTCTTAACTTTTTTGCTTTCTCTGTCACTAATCTTTTTCTTTCAAGGTAATATAGACAACAGGAAGGAAACACAATAAGAGGGGAAGAGTGTCAAACAGAAAACTTAACACACACACATAAACAGCAACTAAATAAAACCCTAGAGTAGAGAGAGAAGTTAATCAACTGAATAAACCCTTCAAAGTAAAAAGATGACTAGACAGCAACAAAAAATAACAAACCATACTAAGAAACAGGAAGACATGGTCCAGTCCAATGAACAAACTAAAATGCAGGAGGAGATGCAGAACTTTGAACAACTAATCAGAGCTGTTCAAGCAAATATCATGGACCAACTTAAAGCAGTGAAGGAAGAGATTAAGGATATTAAGACGACACTGAAAGAACATACTAAAAAAAATTGTAAACATACATAAAAAGATAACAGATATGATGGTGATGAATGACACAATCCAAGAAATTAAAATACATTGGAAACACATAAGAGCATATTAGAACAGGCAGAGGAAAGTATTAGCGACATGGAAGACAGTACATCAGAAATCAGATAGTAGAACACATAGATTAAAAAGATAGAAAAAATCCAGCAGGGACTTAGGGATTTGAATGACAACGCAAAAAGCTAAAATATACACATTATAGGCATCCCAGAGGGAGAAGAGAAAGGAAAGGGGACAGAAGGAGTTTTGGAGGAAGTAATGGCTGTACACTTCATAACTGTATTAAGGGAGATGGATCTACATGTCCAGGAAGTGCAGAGCACCCCAAACAGTATAAATCCCAAAAGGCCTAATCCAAGACATATACTTATCAAACTGTCCAATGCACAAGACAAAAAGAAACTACTGAAAGCAGGAAGAGAAAAGAAAACCATCACATACAAGGGAAGCTCAATAAGAATAAGTGCTCATCTCTCATCTGAAACTATGCAGGCAAGAAGGCAGTGGTATGACATAGTTAAGGTATGAAAAGAAAAAAATTGTCCAGCCAAGAATTCTCTATCCAACAAAGATAGCATTCAAAAATGATGTAGAGTTTATCTATTTATTCACAGATAAATAGAAATGAAGAGGGTATGCCAATAAGAAACCTGCCCTTCAATAATTATGAAAGGGTGTGCTGCAGGTTGAAAGGAAAAACCAGGAGAGAGAGAGTTGGAGAACAGTGTAAGAAAAACTAAAAAGACAAAAAGAGAAATACAAACTCCATATGACATATATCAACACAAAGAAAGTATGGCTAATGTAATTAATTCTTTGACAGTAATAACACTGAATGTTAATGGATTAAACTCACCAGTCAAGAGACACAGATAGGCAGAATGGATAAGGAAATATGACCCACTTATATGCTATCTGCAAGAAACCCACCTTAGACCCAGGGATTTAAGGAGTCTGAAAGTAAATGGCTGGAAAACAATCTTAAAAGCAAACAATAATAAAAAAACAACAGGAGTAACTATACTACTATTGGACAAAATAGACTTTAAATGCAAAACTAAATGTTAGTAAAAGGGGTAATCTTTCAAGAAGAAAGAACAATCATAAAAATTTATGCTTCTAACCAGGGCACCTCAAAATACATGAGGTAAACAGTGGAGAAACTAAGTGGAGAAATAGATGCTTTTACAACTATAGTGGGGGACTTTAATAGACCATTATCACTATTAGATAGAACATTTTGACAGAGAACCAATAAAGAAACAAAGATTGAATAATATATTAGAGGATCTGGACCTAATAGATATATAGAGAACAATACACCCAAATACAGCAGGATATACATTCTTCTTGAGTGCACATGGATCATTCTCCAAGATAAACCACATGCTGGGCCATAGAAAAATTCTAAATGAATTCAGAAAGATTGAAACTATAAAAAATAATTTCTCTGACCACAATGGAATGAAGCTGGTAATCAGTAAGGGCCAGAGAACCAGATTAGGCACAAAGATATGGAAGTTAAACAACACACTCTTAGAAAATCAGTGGGTCAAGGAAGAAATCACACAAAAAAATCAGTAACTGCCTTGAAACAAATGAAAATGACAACACAACATATCAAAACCTACGGGTGCAACAAAAGCTGTGCTGAGAGGGAAAATCATAGCCATAAATGCATATATCAAAAAAGAAGAAAGAACTAAAATCAAAGACCTAACTGCACACCTGGAGGAATTAGAAAAAGAACAGCAAACTAACCACAAAGAAAGTAGAAAGAAGGAAATGGCAAAGATTATAGTAGAACTAAATGAAATAGAAAAGAAGACAGCACTAGAAAAAATAAACAAAACCAAGACTGGTTCTTCAAAAAGATCAATAAAATTGGCAAACTACTACACTAACAAAGAAAAATAGAAAGAAGATGCAAATACACAAAATGAGAAATGAGGAAGGAGATATCACACTGATCCCACAGAAATAGAGTATCATAAAAGGATACTTTGAAAAATTATATGCCAACAAGAAGGATAATTTAGAGGAAATGAACAAATTCCTAGAAACACACAAGCAGCATGCATTGATGAAAGAAGAAATTGATGAACTCAACAGAATAATCACATTTAAAGAGATAGAATCAGTCATCAAAACTTCCCAACTAAGAAGAGACAAGGACCAGATGGCTTCACAGGTGAATTCTACCAAACATTCCAGAAAGAACTAACACCAACCCTGCTGAACCTCTTCCAAAAAAATAGAAGTAGAAGGAATATTGCCTAACTCATTCTATGATGCCAACATTACCTTAATACCAAAGCCAAACAAAGAAGTCACAAGAAAGGAAAATTACAGACCAATCCCTCTAATGAACCTAGATGCTAAAATCCTCAAAAAATTATTTGCTAATCAAATTCAACAACACAACAAAAGAATTAGGCACTATGATCAAGCGGGTTTCATCCTGGGTATGCTAGGATGGTTCAATATAAGAAAATCAATCAATGTAATACACCACATAAACAGATCAAAAGAAAAAGATCGCATGATCATCTCTATAGATGCAGGAAAAACCTTAGACAAAATACAGCACACTTTCCTGAGAAAAACAGTGCAAAAGATAGGATTAGACAGAAACTTTCTGGACATGATAAAGGGTATATATGAAAAACTCACAGATAACATTATATACAATGGTGAAATCCTAAAAGCTTTCCCTCTAATATCGGGAGCAAGACAATGATGCCCACTATCAACACTCCTATTTAACATTGTCTTAGAAGTACTTGCTCGAGCACTGAGGCAAGAAAAAGATATAGAAGGCATCCAAATTGGAAAGGAAGAAGTAAAAATTTCACTATTTGCAGACAACATGATCCTATACATAGAAAGCCCTGAGAAATCTACAACAAAGCTTCTAGAACTTATAAATGAGTTCAGTAAAGTTGCAGTTTATAAGATCAATGTGCAAAAATTGGTAGCAATTCTGTACACCAAAAATGAGCAATCTGAGGAGGAAATCAAGAAAAAATACCATTTACAATAGTAACTAAAAGAATCAAATACCTAGGAATAAATTTAACTAAAGATGTAAATGACCTATACACAGAAAACTACACAACACTGTTAAAGGAAATCAAAGAAGACTTAAATACATGGAAGAATATTTCCTGTTCATGGATGGGAAAAATAAGCATCATTAAGATGTCTATCTTACCCTAACTGATCTACAGATTTAATGCAATCTAATAAAAATCAACACAGCATTTTTTAGTGAATTGGAGAAACTATGAAACTAACTACAAAGCTACAGTGGTCAAAAATGCATGGTATTGGCACAAGAATACACATATGGACCAATGGAACCAAATTGAGAGTTCTGGTGTAGATCCTTGCATATACAGTCATTAGTTATTTGACAAGCCCACCAAGCTCACTAAACTGAGAGAGAATGACCTTTTCAACAAATGGTGCTTGGAGAACTAAAAATCCATAACCAAAAGAATGAGAGAGGAACACCATCTCACACCTTATATAAAAATCAACTCAAGATGGATCAAAGATCTAAATATAAGAATCAAAACAATAAAGACTTTGGAAGATAATGTAGGGAAGCATCTACAGGAACTTGTAATAGGAAATGGTTTCATGAACTTCAACCCTAAAGCACGAGCAACGAAAGCAAAAATAGATAAATGAGATCTCCTCAAAATTAAAAACTTTTACACATCAAAAGAGGTTTTCAAGAAAGTGAGAAGGTAGCCTACCAAATGGGAGAAAATATTTTGTAAGCATATATCTGATAGGATACTAATATCCAGCATATATAAAGAAATCCTACAACTTGAAAATATAAAGAAAAACAACCTGTTTTAAAAATGGGCAAGTGACTTGAAAAGACACTACTCCAAGGAAGAAATACAAATGGCTAAAAAGCACATGAAAAGATGCTCAAGATCACTATATATTAGGGAAATGCAAATCAAAACTACAATGAGATACCATCTTACACCCATTAGAATGGCAGGTATTAAAAAAACAGAGGAATACAAGTGTTGGAGAAGATGTGGAGGAATGTGAACCCTCATGACTGCTGGTGGGAATATAGAATGGTCCAGCCATTGTAGAGGATAATTTGGCAGTTCATCAAAAAACTAACTATAGAACTGCCATATGATCCAGTAATTCCACTGCTGGGTATATACCCAGAAGAATTGAAAGCAAAGACACGAACAGATATATGCACACCAATATTCATAGTGGCATTATCCACTATTGCAAAAAATTGAAATCAATCCAAATGCTCATCAACGGATGAATGGATAACCAAAATGTTGTACGTACAATGGGATATTACTCAGCTGTAAGAAAAAATATAGTGCTAACACACAGGATAACATGGATGAATCTTGAGGACCTTATGTTGAGTGAAGCAAGCCAGGCATTGAAGGACAAATAGTACATGACATCACTGATATGACTTAAGCAAATTGAGCAGACTCAGAGAGCTAGAGTCTGGAAGATAGGTTTACAGGAAATAGAAAGGGAGAAGAAGGTCATTATCAACGCCCATACAGGCGAAATCTACGATAAGGTGGAAGTGTGCAGTTGGGCAGTGAAGGGGTGTGACAGGAGTATAATGATACTATTGGGTTGGGTCATGCAGGTTTGACGGGGGGTAGTGTGGGGAGGGTGGGTTGGACAGTCCACGGAACTGGGGGAGAGTTGGTAGAGGGACCAGGTGAACACTAGGGATTGGCAGATATGTGGTTGAAAGTACAAAGTTGGGAAAGCTCTTATGGCAATATGACAAGGATGGGTTACTTGTTTAGGGTGTTGGATGGGGGGGGTGTCATTCAGTACAGGATGTATCTAGGGCAGGCTTCTAGGGAGTGTGCAAATGATAATTTTGTCATAATGTAGTGTATCAGTGGGTGGAGACCCACATAATGAATGGGAAGGACTTGGACTCCCATCCTGGGGAGGACCGATATATTCTCAAACAGAGGGGTGGAAGTCTCTCGAGAGCATGGGTAGTTCCTAATAGGGGAGGACAAACCACTGAGTCAAGACCTCAGTGTAGTTGCAAGTAACTATGAAACTTGTCATTAAAGGAGTGAAGCCTGGTGGTTGCCGTGGGCCCCAAGGGGTGGGGGAGGGAGGAGTAGAATAGGTTGAACAGGGGGTATTTAGTGGGCAATGGAAGTGTTCTATATGTTCTCTGAATGTTGGACAGAGGCCATGTTAAATATCATCAAAATTTATAAAAGTGTACAGTCTAAAATATAAGTCATGTAAACCTTTGACCATGGTTGGTAGCTGTGTATCACTATTTGTATATCAGTTGTAACAAATGTACCATCCACATATGCAAGGTATTAATACAAGAAGGGGGAAGGGGGGAAGATGTTGGGTGTATGGGAGTACCCTGTATTCTGCATGTGACTTTAATGTGACCTAAAACTTCTCTGAAAAAAAGTAAGACATTGGGGAATAAATGGAAGAAAATGTCACTGTACATACAGGACAACAGATATCACAGTGATGAAAGGCAAAGTGTCAACAATTTTTTAAAAACACTTTTCATTATTTTTTAATATCCCTTTATAAATATTTTATTTTATTTTTTGTTTTGTTTTTTTAAATTTTTATGTATTTTACTTCTTATATTTAAACTTATTATTATTTCATTTTCCTATTAATTGTATTTGGCTAATTTTGGTTTCCTTTTTGAAGAATCTTTGGATCACAGAAGGGTTACAACTGGGGCAGCACAGGATCATTGGTGTATGGTCTCTGTGATGGGGGATACATGGGAGGGAGTTCACCTGGACATACATATAAGGTATATAAATGTGTTCAAATGTCACAGTGGGTAGAGATTCACACAGTAACTGAAAAAATTTTTGATTTCCCATCCTGGAGAGCTCTGCCACATTCTTAATGGAACAGCAACTATTCCCCAAGTACAGAGGCAATACCTAGTGAAGGACAGTAGTCCATTGATGGACCTTTGATAATGATGACTATGCTAATGAGCCTTTCCTCTTGAATTTGAAACTTAGCCTAGTGTTGTAGGGTGCCTAAGAGTTACCTCCTTAGAGTCTTCTTGTTTCTTAAATGTGGCCTCTCTCTAAGCTAAACTCAGCATATAAATGCATTACCCTCCCCCTAGCTTGGACATGACTCCTGGGGATGACCCTCCCTGGCACCAAAGGGTTTACCACCAAGCACTAACTAGCAATGTAACTGGAAAAAGACCTTAAATAAAAGGAGGAAAAGGTAAAGACAAATGAGTTTATGTGTCTAAGAAACTTGGGAGATCATCACAGAGGTATCGCTTATGCACATCTCAGCAGGATCTGGGCTTTGTAGTCACCCAGGTCCCCTGGTCAGAGCAGATAGCTCTGGAGTTTGGTGCCTTGCCAGTGGGCCCTACTTTGGAGTTTGTGCTCCTGAGTGTGACAGAGTTGGACTCAGTCATGGCTTCCCTACACATGGCTCATCTGTCCCTTCTATTTGAACCTATAATTGGTGCTGGAGTTGGTAGCTGTGTGTCCAAGATACTGGGATATTTGGGCTGTCCATGTTTCAGCTGGGCCCTGAGCCTCAAAGTTGCAACACCTACTCTCCAGTTCATTGGATTTACCCAGGACAATTAACAAGGAGGTAAGTTTGGATAACTACCATACCAAGGAAATGAGAGAGTTTACAACTGCAAGAAAGAGAGTCCCATCCATCATCCATATGGGATTGAAGTCCCCTCTCAATTAAAGGTGGAGTGGACATCACCATCTCAGAATCCTCGGGATAGGGAATGAACTATGGACCAGAGTAGACTTCTTGGTATTCTACTATAGACATATTGTGAATCTAGCAATGGAAGAAATTACAACTTTGATGTGGAGGCAGTGTCCACTGGAGGCTCTGAGGGCAAGGAGAGGGAAAAACCAGTATAATGTGGGTGCATTTTCATGACTTAGGAATCGTCCTGAATTACTTTGCAACAGCAGATACAGGCCATTATATATCTTCCCATAACCTACAGAATTGTGTGGGAGAGAGCGTAAACTACAACGTAAACTGTAATCCATGCTAAGTGGCAATGCCCCAAAATGCATTTATCAATTGCAATGAATGTACCACACTATGAAGAATGTTGTTTATGTGGGAAAATGAGGGCGGTATGGGGTGCAGGGCATATGGGAATCCCTATATTTTTTATGTAACATTTATGTAATCTAAGTATCTTCAAAAAATTAAAAAAGTATTTAAAATAAAGAAATGGAATAAAAAACAACCAATGGGTTAAAGAGAAAATTAGAGGCAAAATTAGGAAATTTCTTGGGGGTGATTGAAAGTGAAAACACAACAACCCAAAACTTATGGGATGCAGTGAAGGCAGTATTGAGAGGGAAATTTATAGCTCTAAATGCTTACATAAGAAAAGAAAAAGATATCAAATCAGAGATCTAATCTCAAAACTGGAAGTACCAGAATAAGAAGAGCAAACTAAATGCAAATTGAGCAGAAGGAAGGAAATAACAAGGATTACAGTGAAGATAAAAGAAATAGAAAACACAGAAACAATAGAATCAACCAAACCAAAAGTTGCTTCTTTGTAAAAATCAATAACATCTACAAACTATTAGCAAAACTGACAAAGAAAAAAAGAGAAAGGATACAAATGATGAATATCAGAAGTGAAAAGAGAGCCATTCCATCCCACCCTGCTGTAATAAAAAGGAATATGATAGGATACTATGAGCAATTGTATGCCAATAAATTAGATAACCTAGATGAAAAGAACATATTCTTAGATACACACACTACCTCCAATGACTCAGGAAGAAATAGATGATCTTAACAAACCAATTTTGAGTAAAGAGATTGAATCAGTGATCAAAATCTTCCCAATAGATTCTGGCTGAAAAGGGTATTATAGTGATGTAAATGTCACTTGAAAGAAAGTTAGAGAATAATCTAAGGACTGAAAACCATAGTGAACCTGGAGGTGAATGAGGATTGTGGCAAATAGTGCCACAAGAATGTTTGTCTACAGAACAAATGAACATCGCTATTGCAATGTGGTAAGAATATGATAAAGCATGGGAAAATACAATTAATGTAACTTCTGGATTATAATTAACAGCAATATTGTAATATTCTTGCATCAATGTCAAAGAATGTACTATATCAATACTAAGGTCCAATAATAGGGGGTGTAGCAGTTTGGCATTATTTATGAATTTCAAAAATAGATATTATATTATGTTTGTAAACTGGTCTGTTCCTCTGGGTGTGATTAAACTATGAATAGGGCTTTGATTGGGCCACGTTAGTAGGGCATTGAGTCCCCACCCCTTGGTGGGTGGGGACTCAAAGATAAAAGGCATAGCAAAGGACAGAGTTGGATTTCTGTTGCTGAAGTTTTAATGCTGGAGCCCGAGGAAGTAAGAAACAGAGGATCTTGGTCATGAGGAAGGAGAGAAGGCCCTGGGAAAAGAGACAAGCTGTTCACTTGATAGTCTACAGCTGGCCTTGTGGAAAGAAGCAAGCCTGAGCCCAGAGAGAGGCAAGCCCTGGGAAGAGAGGAACCCAGGAAGCCTGAACCCTGGCAGATGTTGGCAGCCATCTTGTTCCAACATGTGGCAATAGACTTTGGTGAGGGAAGTAACTTATGCTTCATGGTCTGGTAACCGTAAGCTTCTACCCCAAATAAATACCCTTTATAAAGACCAACCGATTTCTGGTATTTTGCGTCAGCACCTCTTTGGCTGACTAATACAGGGGGGTATGGGGTTTTTACTTTTGGACTAAGGAAAATATTCAAAAACTTAATGAGATAATCACTGCACAACTCTGTGATGAAAGTGAGAGCCACTGAGTTTTCACTTTGGATAGATGTACAAGGCATGGGACTGTATAACACAGTGAACCATGTGGTGGAAGATGGACTGTAGCTAACAATGTAAATATGAGAGTGTTCTTTCATGAACTATAACAAATGTACAATCCTAATACATGATGTTAATAATAGGGTGTGTATAGAAAAAATATACCAAATGTAAGCTATGGACCGTAGTTAATGGTAATAGTATGATGGTGTTCTTTCATGAACTGTATTAAATGTTCCACAATAATGTGATAGGTTGGTGTAAGGGTGATGCATGAGAATTGTTTTTTATGCTCACAACTTCTCTAATAAATATATATATTATAATAAATAAATGAATAAATAAAAAGGTAAATAGATATATAAATAGAAGACAAGGCAGAGATATCAGTCTTGCTGCCTGATTTTGAAAAACAACAACAACAACAAATAAACAAACAAAAAAGAACACCCAACAAAGAAAATCTCAGAACCAGATGGTGTCACAAGGGGATTCTACCAAACATTCCAAGATTACTTAAATCTAATTCTGCTCAAACTCTTCCAAAACACTGAAGAGATGGGAACATACCACAGCTCATTCTATGAGGTCAACATCACCCTCATACCAAAATAAGAAAAATCAATTAATGTAATACACATTAGCAGAATGAAGGGAAAAAGATACATGATATCTCAGTTTGCCAAAGGGCTGCCAATGCAAAGTACCAGAAATGGGTTGGCTTTTATAATAGGGATTTTATTTAAGGTAAAAGCTTACAGTTTTGAAAGCATCAAACGTCCAAATCAAGGCATCAGCAGAGATGCCTTCTCAGGGTCCTGTGCAAAGCAAGATGGCCACCAATCTCCACAGAGGTCTCTGCCTTCCCCTCCAACAAAAGAAAATAGTGGGACTTCATGAACATTAAAAATTTTGTGCATTAAAGGACTTTATCATGAAAGTAAAAATACAACCAACACAATGGAAGAAAATATTTAGAAACCACGTATCTGAAAACGGCACCCACTGCAGAAACCCCTTAATTGATTCCCATATTTCTCTTGGTTCTGGGTTTATGTTGCGAAGCCATTTGGCTTGTTTGAAAATTTCCTTGATGTTGGTCTCGACTTGTTAGGTGATTTTGATCCAAGTACAACAGGATGTGTTGACAGCAGCACAGACACCTCCTTTTTTTGCCAGTAGGTAATCTAAAGCTAATCGGTTGTTCATAGTTAACACTGTGAGAGAATTGAATGAGGTAGTTAGTCCTTGCAGGGCTTGCCCTGTTTCTTGAGCTACAGCTTCAAGGGTAGAACTGAGGTTGCAGGTGACTGTATTGTTTGTATCCGATACCTATCCAGGGGGCTAAAAGTTCAAGTCTGAGCCCTATTCCAGCAAGAATTAAACCAATAGCCCTTTTATTTCATGTGGGAGAGGTAAAGTTATAAGGGTGGAAGTTGGGGTCTATTACAGAGTCAATTGTGCATTGTCCACTCCCTCTGGTTCACTGAGAAGGCAATGAAACACTACAGGCCCTAGAGTGGTATTATAGAGGAATTCCTTCCTGAGAGGAGACAAAAGTCTTTCTTCCATAAAGAAATAAGCAAAAGAATAGGGTAGGAGTCATTTTAGTTAGACAATAGGGCTAAGGAAGACATTTTCTACAGTCTAGATAAAGGCAGTGGAGTTAACTGCAGGAAGAGAAGATAAGAATTAGCAAGTGTCCCCCTTAGAGGGCAGGAAGAAAGGCCTTGAGTTACTGCATCCAAGATCTGGCTGTAATAGCCTATGGGGCAATAATGATCAGCATGTCCTTGGGTTAGTACCCTGCATGCATTCCCTCCTTTAAAAAAAAAAAAAAATGCTGCTGCAATTTGGGGAGGAAAGAACTGGAAGGGTTGGGGGAGAAAATGCAAAGTCATATATGTTACAATCCACACTATCCCACAACCCTTACAATCTTTCTGCCACCACTTCTGCAAAAGGCCCTGAGAATGGAAATGGGGATTTATAAATTGTAGTACTGCAATATAAGGCCACAGCTACAAAATAAACAACAAGACAAGCAATTAAAGCAGTTCCTGGGCTCTGGGAGTTGCTACCTAGAAAGGAGGCTCTTATCTTAAAGACAAGAGAGGATATTCCAGGGGAGACCAGAAGTGCTGGATGCACTTCTAACAGTCTGATTGATTATGGGTTGTTTCTACAATGGCAGCTCAGTCAAGGAAGAAGTTGGAAGAAGCTGTGTGAATCTGAAAAGAAGCCTAAGGACACTAGCATAAATGTTCTGTAGGTGCCCAGAGGGGAGGTTTTGTCTGGTGAATAGTGTAAGAGTGGAACCTTCTCCCATTGGCCCTAGGGCATTTGCTTAGAGTAGGCAAGATTGGGGCTCACAATACTACACATATTAACCCTTCAAGGAGCAGGCCCTAAAGCCAATTGTGTTTTACCATCCCATGGCAGCTCCTCTATGGCCACTCCTTTTGTGTAGCTGTAGGGCTGCTTCTTCATCACTTTTAGAGCTTGCTAACTTTAACTCTGAGTTCCAGATATCATACAGATACTTAAAAAATTCTAGGGATCTATTAGGTTATACACAAAGAGTAAGAGATCTCAGAATTTGGAAATAACAATTAGAGATCAGAGCCTAGAGATAAATGTGACTGCTGCAAGAGTTTATAATCTTGGCCTTAATTTCCTTTAATAGAACTGTTTTTTTGAGTATATTAAGTACAATCTATAGTAAAGGTTTTGTTTCATTTTACATTTTCACCTTTACTAAGATTATCTTAATCAACAGGTATTTTATTTAAGCAGTACAGGAAAAAAATTTTTTTTCGTAATTATTTCATGAAAACTTAAGATTTTCAGTGGAAACAAGGGTATCTTCCCTCTACCACTACTTTAATATGCAGATTTAAGTGGCCTCTGACAGGTTATTTTTTATCAATATTAATTCAGGTTTCTACTTAATAATGACTTCCTGGAATTAGCCATTTATTTTGAAATACTTCAGTTTAGAAATGCTTTTACAAACTTCCCATAGTTATCCTTGTATTAGTCAGCCAAAGGAGTGCTAATGCTAAGTATCAGAACTCTGTTAGCTTTTATAAAGGGTATTTATTTGGGGTAGAAGTTTACAGTTACTAGGCCCTAAAGAGTCCAACTCAAGGTACCATAAGAGGTACCCAAAGTCTGTTGCCACGTGTTGATGCAAGATGACAGATGACATCTGTGAAGGTTCAGCCTTCCTCCTTCCTCTTAAGGCTCCGTGGGCCCAGCTTCTTCCTATCTCAGCTGTAGGCTAGGATAAGGCTCGTCTTTCTCCCCAGGCCTCATTTCTTTCCAGGCTCAGCTGCTCTGGTCTCTAAACAAGGTCAGCTGTAGACTATCAGGCTCATCTCTCTTCCCAGGCCATGTCTAAGGAGCACTCCCTCTGCCTGCATATCTGCTTCTGTGTGTTCTCTTTCTCTGTGTGTTAGTCTGTTTTATCAACCCAAGGGGGCTGGGAATCAACACTGAGTCGCACTCTAGTGATGTGGTTGGATGAGGGCCCTAATCTTAACATAATTTAATCAGACTTCTCAGCTGAATTTAACAAAATCAAAGGGTTATCAAGCCAGAGGAACCAACCAGTTTACAAACATAATCCATATTTCTTTTTAGAATTCATAAGTAATATCAAACTGCTACAATCCAAAACTACATAGACTAGTTATCTCACTTTAATATAAATTTCCCCTTTAACAGATGAAATTTATTTTCACAAGCTCTCTACAACTTTTTATATTTATTCCGTTTTGTCGTACTTCCAGCCATTTTATCTTAGGACAAAAACATACTCCCTTAAACAAGCTTATCAAATTTTAGTCAGCATTGTCTATGAATTCACTTCCACAACTTTTTACTTCTTTCTTTTTCCATTTAAGTCTTGTCTTACATCACCCATTCTGCTTTGTAAAAATGAGTCATTTCACTTTAAGGCAGATTTACATTTTTTTTCTTTAACTTTATTTTATTAAACACAAACTTACAATTTTCTTATTTTAAAGATCTAATAAATATAATGATAATTTATTTCATTAGTATTCATATAAACCTATGGAGATTACACTCAAGTCAAATAAAATTGAAACAATTACAGTTTATGCAAGAAATAGGTTTTCTTTTCCTCCATAGGAGACTACAACCTCTTTATTCATATTATTCTCAAAATTGTGAACAACCTAAAAAGCATACTGACTACCAGACTCTGGAATATATTATAATTGTTTAATTTGTTTCAATTATAATTTAGAAAAACCTTTCTATAGCTTTTAAGGACACCCCCTACTTTTTTACTTATTGACATTTGGCAGTTGGATTATTAGGTACTCTCAACCCAAGGCTGTTGAAAAGTTTAAATCAGGGAATTACAGGCCAAACTATGCAAACTAAGGTTTTTTCTGTCCCTATCATTCTTAATTTCCAGGCCTAGTAGACAGTTCAAAGCTAAGCATACATTTCCCTACTTTATTCCCCCTAGCCCTGCCTCTGTAGTTCTCTCAAAGAGAAAGCCCTAGGGGAGCAGAGTAGGTTAAGGAGCCTAGAAAACCTTTTTTTCTTTTTATAGAGTTATTCACTTTAAAAGTTACTAAACTTTAACAGCACAAATTTTATTAATGTGGCTATACAGGTCTAGTTAGAATTAACATGGAAACAACAGAGAACATTAATGTTGTTAATATTTTACTACTATTCCTTGTTTTTTCTAAATAATATAGAGAAACTATAAAAATGAAACTATGAAAACACATTTTGTACTAGCAGATGTGTTGAAATACTGAAACCACTTTGGTTAACAGATTTTAAAACAGTAATATACAATTTTTAAAACAAGGATTAATGACACAAATAAGTATTACACTGTTTCCAAGAAAAACAATATAATGTATACTATTTAATTCTATATGAATTTTGAAACATATGAAGGTATTTTGTCTTTACAGTTTTGTTAACTCCTTTGTAATTGAGTATATATGCAACTTTAATTTATACAAAGCTTGGAGAGAAGTTTTTTTCCTTAAATGAATTACTCTTATTTATGAGAACATAAATAATAAGCATTTAAAATGTTTATTTTAAATTATACCCCATTTTTATTATAAGATTTTTAGATTTCAGTGTTTTGAAAAGCACCTTTGCTTTTCTTTTTCAAATAGTTTTTTTTTTTTTTAATCTAAATTTTTGTATGCAGTCCTGTAAATTAATTGGCAAAAGTTTGAGTATACAGGCTTATAAATCTGAATGATAAGATTGAAGGCTTGCTGACTCTTCATTAGGATTTGGAAAATCTTATTGTTATAGAAGGGGAGTTAAACTAATTTAGCACCCAGAGGGAGAAGACAGAAGGATTTTGAAGAGCACCAGAATTTCAGCTTCTCCAATTTCTGGGACTCTAGGAATATTAATTTATCTTTAAGCAATTTGAATAGAGCACTCTTAAGAACTTTTATTTGTTAATATCATATTACCATCTGGATGTAGGAATATATACATTAAACAGACAGACACAAACCACAGAAACAGAGAAGTACAGAAATATAAAACTTATTCGCTGTTTCCCACAATGGTAGAGAAACAGTAAAGAAACAGAACAGAAGTGAATTTTTCTGATGGACAAAAACAGAAGCTGCAACAGAGGGCCTGACCAAACTTTAGCTCAACAAACAGATTTTGCCCTAACTACAATATGGCAGGAATTCAAAGATTTGAGAGGTGTTTGCTGGGTGAGCCAGGAGTTAACCTCAGAGACGATGGAATACAAAGGATTCCTACAGGTACCTTGCTCCTCTCTGAGGCATCAGAGGTGTCATCCTGGCATCCACCTTCGAATTCTACTTCTGCACACAGAGTACTATTATGCTTAAAACAGACAGACTAAAAAATGGTGATGCAGAACAAGTTTATTGAACTAAAGTTGCATTAAGGCAAGAGCAGCACCGAAAAGGTTTCTGCTTAAAAGGATAAGTTTCTCCTTTATAATTCCCTGGATAAAATAGAAGCTCAAGCAAATCAAGATGGTTAGTAAAATCACTGATCATTCCAATTTCACAGTATATACCCAAGAGAATTGAAAAAAGGGAATAAAAAAAATATATATGCATGTATTAGTCAGCCAAACGGGTGCTGATGCAAAGTACCAGAAATCTATTGGCTTTTATAAAGAGTATTTATTTGGGGTAGAAGCTTACAGTCATAAGGCCCTAAAGAGTACAACTCAAGGTAACATAAGAGGTATGTTCTCACCCAAAGCAATTGGCCACATGTTGAAGCAAGATGGCGGACGATGTCTGTGAGTGTTTAGCCTTCCTTCTTCCTCTCAAGACTCCCTGGTCCCAGCTTCTTTTAATCTCAGCTGTAGGCTGGCATAAGGCTCATCTCTCACCCTGGGGCTCTTTCTTTCCAGGTTCAGCTGCTCTGGTCTCTTCACAAGGTAAGCTGTAGACTATCAGGCTCATCTCTCTTTCTGGGGCTTCCAATGTGTCTAATGGAGAGTCCTCTCTTTCCTCACATATCTGCTTCTCTGTGTGTCTACTTCTGTGTGACAGTCTGTTTTATCCCCACTAAGGGGATGAGAACTCAACACTGCATGCTCTAATGACGTGGTCAAATCAAAGCCCTAATCTTGATTTAATAAAGTAAAAGTGAAACCCCTGAATTTAATACAAAAGGATATCACATCCAGAAGAATAGACCAGTTTACAAACACAATCAATATCTTTTTTGGAATTCATAAATAATATCAAGCTGCCACAATGAACATTGAAATTCATAGTGGCATTATTTACAATTGCCAAAGGTTGAAGCAACCCAAAATATCCATCAAATGATGAATGGGTAAATAAAATGTGGTATAAACACAAAATGGAATATTATAGAGCCATAAAAAGGAACAATATTCAGATACTTGTGGCAACATGGATGAATTTTGAAGACATTATTCTTCATGAAATAAGCCACAAAGAAAAGGACAAAAATTGTCTGATCTCACTGATATGAAATAATTAGAATAAGCAAAATCATAGAGTCAGAAACCAGAACATAGTTTACCAGCGGCTGTGGTGTGGGTAGGAACTGGGTACTTAATGGTTAAATTGTACAGCATTTCTGTTTGGGTTGATGGAAAAGTTTTGTTAATCAATGGTCATTATGGTGTGTAGCCATTGGGCAATTTGATATAATTATGAATTCCAAAAATATAGTTGGATCATGCTTGTAAACTGATCTGTTAATCTGGGTATGATTAAGTTATGATTAGGGCATTGACTGGGCCACGTCAGTGGGGCGTTGAGCCCCACTCCTTGGTCGGTGGGGGGGATTGAATATAAAAGGCAAGGCAAAGGACAGAGGGAGCAGTTCTGAAGTTGCAGTTTTGATGTTGGAGTTTTGATGTTGAAGAGAAGGCCCCCATATAGAGACAAGCCATTCGCCTGAGAGTTCACAGCTGGCCTTGTGGAGAGAAGCAAAGCCTAGAGAGCCTAATAGTCTACCGCTGACCTTGTGGAGGAAACAGAGGAACTAAGCCCGAAGAGAAACACAGCCCCGGGAAGAGAGGAACCCAAGAAGCCTGAACCGTGGCAAACGTTGGCAGCTGTCTTGCTCCAACACGTGGCAATGGACTTTGGTGAGGGAAGAAACTTATGCTTTATGGCCTGGTAACTGTGGACTTCTACCCCAAATAAATACCCTTTATAAAGACTAACCAATCTCTGGTATTTGTATTAGCACCCCTTAGGCTGACTAATACATAGTGTCACAGCATTGTGAACAGAATTAACATAATTGAAATATATATTTAAATGCACCTAAAAAGGCAAATTTTAGGTTGTATGTAGTTACTAGAATAAAAACTTAAAAAATAAAAACAACCATGGGAATGTACAGCACAAAGAGTTAACCCTAACATAAAACATTGGCTATAGTTAATAGTATAATTATAAAAATGTTCTTTCATCCATTTTAGCAAATGTGCCACACTAATGCAAGTTGTTAATAATAGAATGGTATATGGGAACTCTGTATTTTATGCATGAATTTTTTTGTAAACCTACAACATCCTAATAGGAAAAAAATAAACATGCCGAGGCCAGCTCGGCAAAACAGTACCTAAAGTAAAGGGGGACGCGAGGTTGAAAAGGAAATTAAGAAACAAAAGAGACAAAGAGACAGAAACAGCTGGGGTCAGGTGGACCAAGGGAAGCTGCAGCCTCAAGGCAACTGGACAGAATTCAGCTTTATTTTTATATGCTCGATACTGATAATGGTTCAGCAGTTTTGCATAGGAAGTTCCTGCCTGAGCACAGTTTGGGCCCTTGAACTCATTAGATAACAGACAAGGGAATGCAAAGACTTTTACAGAAATTCTAACCTATACTGAACGGAATTCTGAGAATTCTCCAGCCTGGCCTAGTTTGCTAGTTTGCTACTTGTAGCAGCTATGCCAGCTCACTTGCTTATCTGTGACCTTGTGGACTGTTATTAACAGTTCCAGGGGCCCTATTTTGTAGGGGCTCCCAACATAAACAAACTATTGAACACTAAATATAATTTTTAAATTATATTTTTGCATAAATTCTAATGTTCATTTACAGTGATCACTGGAGTAAGACCACTCTGAGAAGAATAAAACTTAGCAAAGTTGTACATTTTCTTTTGACTAGTCACCAAAATGTCCTAGGTGTTTGTTTTCACTTAGAAATTTGTGGACACGAAGAAAAGTAACCACATGCTTGTATATCATCTGGTTCAGTGAAGAGAAAAATGCTCCCTATGAAACATTTATTATCACTTGGAAGCCATAAAG
The DNA here is from genome assembly GCA_029593785.1 of Cabassous unicinctus. Lineage (NCBI taxonomy): Eukaryota > Metazoa > Chordata > Mammalia > Cingulata > Chlamyphoridae > Cabassous > Cabassous unicinctus. The sequence continues at coordinate 32,245 of JAQZBX010020244.1, forward strand.
TGTCCATTTATTTTCTTGGGCTAGAGAACTAATACAACCTGAAGTTTTGTGGAAGATAAAGATAGATGGGTGAAGCTGCAAGCCCACAAAGAGAGTTATGCTGACTGATTGATTTAAAAAAAAAAGCATCATATATTGTGGTTAACAAATGGCTCCTGTAATAATATTTTTTTTAATAGAAATGAGTTTGATTTCTCATCATCCCATTTCCAAATGTGATTATAAAAGGCAATACTCAATCCATAAGGAAAAAAATCATATGGATTGAGAGTGTACTCAAAGTAAAATCATATGAGGAGTGCTAAGTTTATTCTACATGTAGCTATATGTAAATGACATCAATTGTTAGTTAAATTTAAGTTTGTCTACAATCTCCCCATCTATCAGTTCCCTTAGAACAGGGGTTCTTAACCATTTTTGTTCTACAGACTCCTTTGCCAGTCAGGTGAAAACCATGGACCCCTTACTAAGTCTACACTATACTGTGTATTATTTAATAAATATCTGACACCTGCACCAACACTGCCCCACAAGAATGTTTTTGAATTTCAGTTCAAGCTCACGAACCCTTTGTTAAGGGCCTCTGCCTTAGAGGAAATTTGAATATATGAAAATCTATGTGTATGTACATATTCTTCAACCGTGAGAATTTTAGTTTCAATAGATATGAAGTCAGTCAACTTTTGGAGTAGGAAGCAGGTTATGAATAGATAAAGAATATAAGTAAAGAAGAGGTTCTTTTTTCCCCTCTTAAGTTTTAGGAAAAATCAAAGGAAGGCAGAGGAAAATGAATGTGAGACCTAGAACTAAGGAAATATATAATATACATTAGACATGAAAGACTGGGGAGGGGCTGATTAGCTGTTTTGATCATATTTTATAAGTTGAGGGACTATAAGATAGGTTTTTT
>JAQZBX010020245.1:0-33153 GCA_029593785.1 Cabassous unicinctus
CCAGCAGAAAATCACTTCAAGAACAAGTATGAATAGGATAAAAAAGCAAAATTAAATTTCACATTTTTTCCTTCCTTCCTTCATTTTATTATTATTTCTTTTACCAAACACATCATTCCTAAAAAATGGAATCATTTTTTCTTATTTTTGTTGCCTCAACTGATATTAAATTTATCTGATAAATTTATGTCTCATTATTCTGTAATATTTTTTGAGCACATATGTTCACTAAAGTGCATTCACACATTCAATAAATCACTTAAGGTGTATGAAATTTATCTTACAGTTGCATGTTTACTTTTCATTTGGTTTCGACAATTATAGAGGCAATATTCATTAAGTGTATTCCTTCAATCAGATGTGAAAAATGGTTTCCAGGATAGGACAGGAAAGAGGAAAGGGAGGAAGAAAACTTAGGAATTAGGATATAGGGACAAGTTAAAAAATGGGTTACAATAGGTTTTCCTGATGAAAATGATGCAAAATTAGTAACTCAAATTGTACATTTACTCTAAAAATCTACCTGATCTATACAAATGTGAATGTTAATTCACTCCACCTGAAAAAAAAATTAGCTCAGTATAATCACACTAGTTTTGTTATTATAACTAAAAACTCTGAATGACAATTCTAGTTATCAATGATAAGCACAAAATAGAAAATGACTTAATTATAATTTAATTTCAATACATTATTAATGGAAGAAAGACAAAAACAGGGTATCTCTGGCTGTGTGGAAAGAAGCAATAAGGCAAGACAAGTTGGCAAAAGATTGTAAGAAGGGGAGATCAAATATTACTTTAGGTAAATATATAGATGACCTCCAGGATTTATTCACTCTTATTAAACAAAAAAGTTTTCAGTTATAAATCTGTGGGGAGATACTAGACAGCCATGAAAGCCAATCCATAGCATACTGTTTTGCTTGCTTTAAATAGGCAAAAAGAAATTTTAAGGACTTGAAGTTGGGAAAGCAGCACTTAAAATGTATGCCCTTGCTCAGACCAACATCACCTCAGAATTTTATCAATGAATTCATCTGTATTGCTTAGTAGTCCTGTACTATCCTTCTTCTTTGAATTTGGGGGGGGAGCATTCTATATTGAATTTTGTCATTTACTCTTCTTTAACACCTATAATTTTTACTTTTATTTATTGAAATTTTAACCAGTTTAAATTATATCTTGTTCCCAAAGTCTAAATCTAGTCTAATCTTCTCTTATTTTCCCAAATAAACTCCTAACTTTTTCCTCTAGGGCAAGTTTGCAAGTGAAGGCTTATCTTATAACCTGTTCCTGAAATGTCTCTATTAACCTTAACCACTTCAAATGAGAAGAACCCCAATAATAGAAACTTCCGCCTGCCTAGCCATTAACTTGATGGTGAATTTAGTACTTGCCCCTTTTGTGAACACAGGGGCTTTTAAGGAACATTGTTGTGTTTTTTTGAGACCAGGGAAGGCTTAGGAGCCATAGATCATGGCAATCCTTCATTTTCACAATACTATTCAGGAGCTCCATCAGTTTCAGGAAATGAACGGATTAAGGAGTTCATCAGATCAGTCTTCAGGAGATCATGTGAAGAAAATCTTTAAGATGGACTTAAAACTTGCCTCTAATATCAAATAGATGATTTCTAACAAAGTGTATTTTTCATATCTTCAAGTTTCATTTAATTAGTAGTTGAATCATATGAAGTCCAGATAAGCTAGGGAATCTATACTTCACTGTGATTTATTGATGCTCTCTATCACAGGAGGTTAAAATGAGTGAGGGATTTCTGGAGAAAAAGGACTCTTCTGTTGTATGACTTTACATGATTCCTCCCAGAAGCACTGAATTGGAAAAAACAACGAAGTCTACCGCAATACTCTTCTTGAAAACTCTGTTATGGAAGAAGCTATTCCTGTCATCTGAGAGAAAATTACCACTGAGGCCAGCACGCTTTCTAATTTCTCCTTTGGAGAAGCAAGAGTTAAATATTTCTATTTTTACTTTATTGGATAGCTACAGTAATTCCCACAAAAGTTTACAATGCCTAAGGAAAGTTTTAGTTATATTAGCTCCAAGGAAAATATTACTACCAATCTAGTCCAAAAGGGCTACTAAGCTCTGGCAATCCAAGGGCAAAACCAAACAACTTTGCCAATTAGTAAAACTGCAACTCACTTTGAATTGTGAGTGAGTTAACACCATCCATTCCCTTCTCCTTATAGTTTCCTTAAACTCATCTCTTCTAGAGATGTGGAGGTCTTTGAAGCCAGTTAATGACACAGACTGGTGAAATATGTATGGTAGATGTGAGAGCTGGTCCTACCATATACCTGTCTGTGAATGTACTCAAGTTTCTTTACCTCTTCATTTTATAATTTCTTCATTTGTAAAATGGAAAAAGTAATGATAATAATTTATTTTGTTTAAAATAATTAATACTAAATTTTCCCATTTCTAACCTCATCTATGATTTTACATCAGCGTAGACATTAGATAGTTAAGAAAAGTAAAAGGTAAAAGAAATATTGAATACTTGTCTTTTGTATTTTCTTTTTATTTTAAACTATGCATAAAAATATATGCTTTTCTATTCACAGGGAAAAAAGTTAGATTTTTTTCTTTTGGATATGAATGCAAGCTCTTAAAAATGAGACTGATTAAATTACAAAATTGCCTCTCTACCTGGGAACGATATTACTTACTACCTAGTACTCTGACCTGCATCTTACCTATTTAGCACATTATTGCCTGCGAGGTACCATCAATGAGGCTGAAGTGAAAGGGTGGTTGGAGGTGGGGAAGAGAGCTGTGGGATAGAAATTGAGATGGGATAATGACATGAATAGATTGTGCACATTTTGCACTTTTACTGAAGGACCAAGTGGCAACTAGCATGTCCAAGTGTCCCAGAGAAACTTCTTGAATAAAATCATTCACAAACTTGTGATGTTTCTTGTTAAAAGCGAACAAGAAAAATTTTAAGAAAAAAATTTTGCAAGTCATTTAAACTCTCTGGGTTTAATTTTCACACTGTATTAAATGGGACTAAGAAGGCATGGCTTTAAAAAGTTATGTAAACCTATCTTACAAACAATAGCTCTCTGAGACTGCTCAATTTCCATAATTCATATCAATGATGTCATGTACAGTTCATCCTTCAATGCCTGGCTTGCTTCGCTGAACATAAGGTCTTCCAGATTCATCCATGTTATCCTGTGTGTTAGCACTTTATTCCTTCTTACAACTGAGTAATATTCCATTGTATGTCTGTACCACATTTTGTTATCCATTCATCTGCTGACAGGCATCTGGGTTGATTCCAACTTTTGGCAATAGTGAACAATGCCTCTATGAACATTGTGAACTATGGTCCGTGCATAATGGCAAAGCCCCAGGATGTGTTTATCAGTTGCATCTAATGTGCCACACTAATGAAGGATGTTTATGTGGTAGGTTGTGGGAGGTGTGGGAGGTGGGATGTATGGGAATACCTATATTTTTTGTGTAATATTTATTTAATCTAAGTATCTTTTAAAAAATAAATAACAACAATAAAAAACCAAAATATTATGTAAAGAATAAAGAACATACATGCAAAAAGAAAGACTTCCTGGCTCAGAGAAAATGAGGAAAAATATTTACCTGTTTTTATTCATCCTCCTTACATGTGGAATTGAGGTCATGAGAAGGGAAATATTTCACTCAAGCTCACACAGCTAAAGAGTAACAGAACTGTGCTTAGAATCCAAATCTCTAATGACAAGTCTAAAGTTTTTTTCCTTTGAAAACATAGTTCAGTAACATAAGCTTCCTTGGCCTGGAAAATAAGAACAGCTGGCAAATGAGCATCAAACTTCACAGTCAAACAGAGTGATAAGTGCTATGGAAAAATAAGGAGGAGGTGGAGGATGTGGGTTAGTCATGAGACCCAGGTAGGTGTAATCTTTACAAACATAGGTGGACTAGGATTCAATTTGGAGAGTAGAGAGTCAGTTAAGAAATATGGAAGAAGAAGGATTCATGCCAAGAAAGATGTGTGAAGGCTGTGAGGCAGGACATGTTTTGATGTGTTATCAGAAGGGGAAAGAACCCATTGTGACTGGAACAGAAAGAGCAAGGTGAGACATAGTCAGGGGAGTGACAGTGAGCCAGAACAGGTAAAGTCTTTCTAGTGAAATTACAAAGTTTTCAGCAAAGTTGTGACTTTATCTTACTTATGATTGAATAAAATCTCAATACGTTAAGTTAATAATCAGATCTCTATTTTCTTCTTCCGTATATCCGTATATTAAAATCATCACTTTTTAAATTGACAAAGTTTCTGAAAATTATTTGAATAGCTATAAAACAGTAACTTCAGAAAGTCAACTTAATATTAGTGAAACAGTTAAATTGTCTAACAGCTTATAAAATTGGAAAGAATTTCACCATGCCTACACAAGATCAACATAGAATATAAAACAGAAAATTGTAGCAATAACTCTTGCTGGGAAAATTTCCCAAAATTCTGTTTATCAAACTTTTGTTGGACTGAAAAAGCTTGGGGAGATGGCATTCAGTATTAGATTTTTCTTGTGCAGAATATTATGTTTCCTTTTATTCTTGAAAAATATAACCAGAATCCATAATGAGAGTTTGGATATTCAAATAACAAAAGTATTTGACTTTGAGTGATGATGGATCAGGTATGAATCTCTCATGACAGTGTAGCCAGAATAATATTTTTTAGTATTTCAAGTCTTTGATTCACAGATTCATGTGACAATTGAGGAATTACATTGGATCATAATTTCTCTAACTAGTTCTTAGGAGTAAATCAACTACTTAACAATAAGAATCTCCCTGGGAAAAGGAAAGGACCATTAGGAAGCTAGTCTTGCTGTGGCAACAAACAGATGAAGGGAAAACAAGGGAAGGGAGCAGGTAAACCTCCTTAAAATGTGCAATTTTTCATCATTCACGTGGTCTGTACAATTTGTTTAGAAGGTGTTCTAGACACCATTTTTAATCCTCCATGGACCTACTCATGAAATATCACCTGAGGAACAAAATTAATATGAAAGATTAAGGAAAGGAAGGAAATTTACTTAGTATTTTTTCCATAATACTGAATTAATAACATTTTCGACTTTTGAAAATTGAAGTTTATCATTCATACAAGAGCATCAATAAACAATAAGTTTATAGTACAAATTGTGAGCTTACAAAGCAAACATGCATATCATCATACAGGTCTCCCATTTATTACACCACCAACAACACCTTATACTGTTGTGAAACAATTATTACAAACTTTGAAAGAGCATCTTCAAAACATTATGACTAACTGTAGCCAATAAATTACATTTAGTTTATTTTTCTCCTAATCCACCCAGTTAATGAGAACTTGTTTTAATATTATATACTTCTGAATTAATAACATTTTATTACTTTTGGTGTGATAGAGGAAATTGAAATAGTTTACTGTGAATAAAGTTATTCCAGAAGCCACCTGGTATCATGAGACAAATGGATCCTAATTATGGAATAACATATAAAATGTTTTTAATAATTTATTAACTATTACTCAAACAGATTCTTATTATGCTTGGGTAAACAAAGTCAACAAAATTAAACTCAAGTAAATTCACATGTAGTTTTTAAAAAAAATCTACTTTTAATTCCCTCATGCCTATGGCATCTATTCCTCCTACAATTGTCTCACGGTACCTGCAGCTTTATTATTAGTTTCCTGGTAAAGTGGTTCCTCAAAATTACCCCTTGATTGCTTGCAAGTGAGAGATAACCATCACTATAAGAGAGGCATACCCCTTTATGGAATCTGGTCCCTTCCTCTCCCTCAGCTGATTGGTATAGGGAAGACACCTGACCCAAGAGGAACTTATCTCTAGGCGAGACAAGAGCCAACCAGGTTTATTTGTCAGAAAATTCACCACATTACTCAGATTCTGTAGCCAGATATTAATGGAGCTTTGTTAAATGTTGGAGTTATGTGGTACAGGAACAACTACAGTTGAGCTTCTGACAATGCCCTGAGTCTGTCCTTCTTGTGCCCTGACTGCTTGCTTTTCATTTTTCATTATATTCACTGAGATCAGTGTACTCAAAAATGAATTTCTTATTTTAAATGAATTTTAGGAAGTTTCTTTTCTTAAGCTCTAAGATATTTTTGTCTTCTTCCACAAAACTTCAAGGTTAGTCAAAGTACAGTGTGAGTGGCAAACAGTCTGATAGGTAATTTGTTTCCTCTCTTTCAGTTCTTTATTTTTGATTATGTGATTCTTAGTAAGCATAAAATTTAACTTTCTTTACATATAAGGATATTGATTTTCTGATTCAGAATTGATGAGTGGTCTGAAGGTGCAAACATATTTCCCTGACCCCCATGTTAATAGCATCACATTACTTTTGCCTTACAAGATCCATCCTCCCCAAAGGTTTTTTTCTAAGGCCATTTGGATTTCTTTCCTTAACTTAAATTTTTTTGAAAACTTTAATGTTTTATTTTTCCTCAGAATCCACCACCAATCTGTTCCATACATTCCTCATGGCATTTTTCACTTCCTTATTCCAGAAAGTGTATATCAAAGATTGAGCACAGAAGTTAGGATGGTGTAAAATATTGCCACAATTTTGTCAAGGGAGAAAGTAGATGACACAAAAATGCATGGGACAAAAAACCAAATCACAATAGTAATGTGAGATCCACAGGTGGAGAGAGCTTTCCACTGCCCTTCAGAACTGTGTGTTCTCAGAGACAGGAAGATTACACCATAGGAGAAGAGCCATATGGAGAAGTTTATAATGCAGATAAACCCACTGTTGGCCACCACCAAAAGGCCAAGGATGTGAGTGTCAGTGCAGGCAAGGACCAACAGTGGGAACAAGTCACGCATCAAGGAATCAATGACATTGGAACCACAGAAAGATAGCTGGAAAGTAAAGAGAATTTGTATCCCAGAATGCAGGAAACCCCCTGTTCAGGCTACACCCATTAGAATGCCACAGAGTTTCCTGTTCATGGTAGACAGGTAGTGCAAGGGCATGCAAATGGCCACATAGGGTTCATAGGCCATGGTTGTCAGCACAATCACCTCTACCCCAGTGAAAAAATGTTCTGCACAGAGCTGGGTCATGCATCTCTGGAAGGAGATGGTTTTCTTCTTATAGAGGGAGTCTAATATCATTGTTGGGGCAATGACAGAGGAGAAACAGGCATTCAGGAAGGATAGGAAAGCCACAAAGAAGTACATGGGGGTTCCCAGGAGTGCTGGGCTGCTGACGATGGTCACAACAATTAGCAAGTTGGCCCCAAGGTTTGCAAAGTAGCCAAACAAAAATGCAACAAATATTATTTTCTGAACATTTGGATTCTGTGAAAGCCCCAGGAGGGTGAACTCAGTTACAAAGCTTTGGTTTTGCATGATTTCAGAAGAAAAGATGAAAGCTACCAAAAGGAACAGGTAGAATCTGCAATTATGAGAAAGAGAAATTCATGTCAGACCAGTTTCTGGCATTATCACAGTCATCAGCAGGTTTGGTGAATCCATATGCAAAATTATTTTAAGTGCTTCTTTGGTCATTAAGAACAAAAACATTGTTGAAGTTGGTAGTGTGAGGTCAGATAGAATTGGGATAGAGAGAAGTCATTAAATATTTTAAAATAGCTAGAATTACCTTGTGGAGGAGGGGAAAGAGCCATATTTGGTTGGATGACAAATAGTTTTTGTCTCAAAGGCCAACTCTGCCCATTTAGTAGAGGCTTCCTGGAGTGAATTGTTGAGAATTCTGAAGTCACATCCTTGCCCTGAAGAAGGAAGTTCTGCAATTTATTAATGATGCCTGCATTACCATTGAATGGGAGCAGATTTGACTTTCACATTCAATTCTTTCAATGCTGATCAGGAGACAAGGTTATCTACAAAGAGAAGAAGAAATAACATACAGCTCAAGAGGCACTTGGAAATCATGCCTACTCTCCCAAATATTTCTTTAAAAGTTTGAACTTAATTGGCCTTTAAGTCTTCTTAACAGATGACTTAAAGTGAACTGATTTATCCCTTATCATAGAGAAAGATGCATGGGAAAATGCTTAGCTATAAGCATCACACATAATAAGTATGCCTTAAATGTTGAGTTGTTTTTGTTTTTGTCCTTCATTTAAAAAAGAGCTGGAGCTTATAAAATTAACAATACCTCATAGTGTTGTCATGATGAACAATAAATAATGCAAGAAAGCAATTACTCAGTGTCTATGCCTAGGAAATAATACATGTTTGGTCATATTATCTCCATTTTACTGGTAGCAAACTCATGCTTTAAGATGTTAAAGTTAAACAAATACAGGATGGTGGATCTGGCCTTTGAACAAAGTAACTTTAACTCCAATACCATGTTCCTACCACTAGATCAAGAGGAAGGGGTGAGAGCGTTTATTTTCTAGAGTCTCTACCCAACTCTAAAGGTGAAAGCCTTCTGACTCCTTTATTCTTTTATGAAGCAGGCAACTTTGTGAAGGAAACGGCAAATGATTTAGAATCGGAAGGTAATAGTCCGATCATCTACAGATAAGAATTGGCAACAACATCATAAGTAAGGAGAAGAAACATGTTGACCATAAGCCAGAGTCTTAAGACTTTATTATTTGCAAATTATTTCTATAATGAAACACAAACTGATCAAGTACAACTCATCAAGGCATACATTTCCAGTTTACATGACTTTATTGTAAAGCACAGACATTCATATATAACTTATAAGTTCATCTCACAGGATTATGATGAAAGTCAAATTTTAAAATGTGATATAATTTCATATAAATAAGTGCCCTTAAAAATTGAAGTTATTATCCTTTCATTTAAAAAGCCAGCTGTTTTATCCACAGGAAGTATTTCCATGAGTTATGCAAATAATTACTTCAATTTTTGACCTTATTTTCCCAGCTTTGAAGGATTGTGTCATCCTCTGTACCTAAACAAAAATTTACCAGTTAAATAGCTTATATAATTATATGGTTCTTAAATCGATGATTAAAAGAATAGTGAGATTTAGTGCAATTTATTAATTATGTGATTTTAATAAATTACAATAGTGGCATTTATTATAAAATATTGATTACATGATTTTTATGAATGTCAATTAGAATTAATAAAAACAATTGGCAATGCTTAATTAAACTAATGAATATACAATTGTTTGTGTCAATGAATGTCTATATGCTTGCTTTAAAACAAACACTTCCCCACTTCCCTTATGTTCCGAGGGTTCTGGTGTTTGAGAAATATACCTGAACTATAAACTACATATCCAACTACAAGCTTTCACCTAGAAAACAAAGTATTAAACAAACCCAATAAGGCCATTAGATCAATTATCAATCTTTTATTAAAATGCAAGAATTATAAATATATAATCCAGTAGTTATCAGTTTAGCCTGGAGTCAAAGCAGGAGAGAAAAATCAAGTGAAATTATTAAGAATTTGAACTTGAGAATCATACAGACTCAGTTTCAAATCCATGCTCTTGTATTTAGTTGTGTGTCTGGAAAAAAAGTTTGTTAAAATACTCAATGCCTCAATTTCCATTTCTGTAACATGTATAATAAAAATGCTAATTGATAGGGTTTTTGTAAGAATCAAATGACACAATATATATAAAATCGTTAATGGAGTAAGAAACACAGAATGTCACAGTGAATGGTGAGAAAAAATCCCTTGAATAATTGAAACTAAGCAGAAAATGCCAAAATTTATTCACCTAATTTTTACTGCCTTACCATCAACAGTGCTAAGTGCTTTTGCTCATATTTTCATTAATTTATAAGTGTAAAATATCTTGTCTGGTCACAGCATAGAGGTAATATTTAAATGCCCAGCACTCTTAAATGAACTTAATAATTCCTGACTAAATTCCTGTGGACCTCACACCCACAGGCATTCACTCCTATTAAAGTAGATTCTTTGTACAAAGAAACCAAATATAGTGGGGCGTTGGGAGGGAGACCAAAGATCTTTATTCATCTAATTGTTAAGCATTTCTTAAGCCCTTCACTTCTCTCATCTGGGGATTTCTAAGAGAAATATACACTTAGAACTAAAATAGCCATTAGATACAAATGAATGAATCTATTTTTTCAGAAATAGGAATTACCAAAATTATTGGTGAAACTGCAACAATGGAAAGTACTATGTCTTAGAGTTTATGATCAAATGGCTTATGATTTTAAGTCATTTAAAAGGAAATGTTTTATCGTGGATTGGAATCTGAAACAGAAAAGATACAATAGTGGAAAAAGTAGTGAACTATAAACAAAGTCTGGAGTTTAGCCAATAATAATGTACCAATTATTGATTTCATAGTTTTCATGAATATACCTAAAATGATATAAAACGTTAACATCAGGAAAAATTGAGTAAGAAATAATGGAAACTCTCTATCATATCTTTGCTACTTTTCTGTAAATCAAATTTACTCAAAAATTTAAAATTTGTAAAAAGAAAAATTTAGGTAATTATTTAGTTTTTGCTATGAAAAAGGTAGCAATCCATTTTGATATATACTCAAAATAATTGAAAACAGGGACTCAAACATTTATTTGTACACTAATGTTTATAGCAGCATTAGTCACAATAGCCAAAATGTGGCAACAACCTAAGATTACATTGTTAGATTAAGGGTAAAAAAAATGTGGTATATACACACAATGGAATATTATTCAGATATAAAAATGAAGTTCTGATACATGCCACAATATTGTTGAACCTTAAATACATCATTTTGAGTGATATAAGCCAGACACAAAAGGATAAAAATTCTTGGAATGAGAGGACCAAGATTGTGGTGTAAGATATTTCTAGTTTCTCTTTCTCCACAAAATCTTTTAACAACTAGAAAAATCTTGCACAACAATCATATTCAAAACTCCAGAACTCTATTAAAAGATTGCAGTAACTGGGTGTATATAAAATCTTGAAAGCGCAGTTTTAAAATTCATAGGAGAAGCTTATGGTTCTCTTAATGACGCCTCCCTCAATTACTCCCTGGTATTGTAGAGAGAGAGAGTCTACACTCCAATTATGGGTCACTAGCCCTGTTCAAACACAGAATTTGAACAATACTATAAAGGAAATAGAATTACCACTTATATGTCAGGGTGATCTCCTTGATAGAGGGATAAACTTATTTATATGAACAAGCAAAGAAATAGGAAATGGGGTCCATCCAAAAAAGAACAAGATAAAAATTAAGAAACCATCAGTGAAGAATATCAGATTTCAGGAAAATCATACAAAGAGTTTAAAATAGTGATATTCAGTAAGTTCAAGGAGACAAAAATTATAGGGTATTAGGATAATAATGAATGAACGATATGATACACTCTATAATAGATAAAAAAATTTTTAAAGGAACCTAAAAGTAATAATGGAGTGAGAGACTGCAGTAACTCAAATAAAAAATTTCCTGGAGGCTTTTACACTTCACTGACAAAATAAGCAGGCAGAAGTGAATGAGAGAACTCAACAACTAGAAAATTGACATTATTAAAGGTAAAGATCAGAGTGAAAAAAACTGAATAGAGCCTAAGAGATCTGTAGGATACTATTGTCCATTTTGATATATGCATTGTGAGTATCACAGTAGTAGAAGAAAGGATCAGTAAGAATATTCAAGATATAATGGAAGAAAACTTCCCAAATTTAATGAAAGACAACATGAATATACACATACAATAGACCCAACAAAACCCAAACAAATTAAATTTGATGGAAACCATGCTGAGGCACATAGTGTTCTAACTTTCAAATGCCAAGGACAAAGAGATCGTTCTGAATGGTGCCAGAGAAAAGTAACATGTTATATACAAAGAAGACCCAATAAGATTAAGTGTTGATTTCCCATCTGAAACCTTGGAAGCAAAAAGTCAGTGTTCAAAATATTTAAATTGCTGAAAGAAAATAATTGCCAACCAAGAACTGTATAAATGTCAACACTATCAGTCACAAATAAGAAATAGATTAACACGTTCCCAGATAAACAAAAGGTGAGGTAGTTAATTATCACTAGACTTTCCCTAGAAACAATGATAAAGGGATTTATTCAGACTTAATGGAAGGAGCATTAGACCATGGATTGAAGTTGAATGAAGAAATAAAGACATCCAGTAGAAGTAATCATAAATGGCAATTTTAAATGCCAGTAATATTGTACTGTAATTTGTGTATATAATTACACTTTATACTTCTCACATTTTCTAAAATGCAAATACATAAAAATTAATGATAATTCCATGGCTTTCAACACACAATGTATAAAGATCTAACTTGTAAAAAGTACAACAAAAAGGTGGGGGTGGTGGAGGGTATAAAAACAATGTTTGTGTATGCTATTCAATTCAATTTGGTATAAAATCAAATGTGTTTGTTATTTATTTCATATGTTAAATTTAAGCCCCATGGTAACCACAATGATGATACCTGAAAAATACATGAAGTGGAAGTGAGAAGGACCTTCAAATTACAATACAAAAGACAAATAAATATGAACTTAGGCATTAACAGAAGAATTGAGGATCAAATATATAGAAAACTTAAAAAAACCTGAAAGCAAAATGGCAGAAAAAATTCCTTCATTTTCAATGGACACTTTAAAAGTAAATGGCTTAAACTTTCTATTCAAAAGTCAGAGATATGCAGAATAGATTAAAAATATAAACTATGAGCCAACTATATGTTGCTTACAAGAGACTTGCCATGAATTCAAAGACACAAGTAGGTTGCAGATGAAAGTATGGAAAAGTGTGCAAGAAGATGTCACAAAGGAAATTACAAAATACTAGAGGTGAAAGAAAACAAAAACACCAAATACCGAAAGTCATGGGTTGCAGCAAAGATAGTGCTCAGAGGAAAATTTATATCTCTAAATGCTAATATTAAAAAAAGGAAGAAAAATCTCAAATATGAGAACTAACCTCATAATGGGATCATCTAGAAAAAGAAGAGCAAACTACACCATAGGCATATGGAAAGAAGGAAATAAAGACTAGTGTAGAGATAAATGAAATAGAGAATATGCAAACAAAAGAAAGAATCAATGATATAAAAATTTGGTTCTATGAAAACCTATCAACCTTTAAAATATACTGAGAAAAAAAGTGAAAGCAGACAAAAATAAGTAAACTTAGAAATGAAAGGGAAACAATACTCCTGATGCCACAGAAATAAAGTAATTATAAGAGATACTATGAAAAACTTTATGCCAACAAATTAAATAACCTAGATGAAATGGACAAAAATCCTAGAAACATACAAGCCTCTTATACTGACTCAAGAAGATATAAATTATCCCAACAAACTAATAACAATGAATAAGCTTGAATCTGTAATCAAAACCCCCTCTACAACCAGAACAAGAAAACCACAGGACTATATGGCTTCCCTGGTGAATTTTATCAAATATTCCAAGAAGAATAAACACCATTTTGTTTAAGACCTATAAAAAACTGAAGAGGAAAGAACAGTTCTTAATTTATTCTATGATGCCAACATTACCTATTACCAAAACTATATAAAGATAGCACAAGAAAAGATAATTACAGACCTTATGAATATAGATGCAAAAGTCAACATAATACTAGCAAACTGAATCCAACAACATATTATAAGAAATATACACCATTATCAACTGGGGTTTATCCTAGTTATGCAAAGATGATTCAATATAAGGAAATCAATTAATATAATATTCAACATTAATAAAACAATACACATGATAATCTCTATTGACGTAGACAAGGCATTGTGCTTAATGCAGTACCTCTTCTTGATGAAAACACTAAGAAATGAAAATAAGGAATAGAAGGAAATTTCTATAAATAAAGGGCAACTTAAGAAAAATGCACAGCTAACATCACACTCAATGATAAAATACTGAGCACTTTTCTCTAAGATCAGGATCAAGACTAGGATGATCAATGTCACCAATGATATTCAAAACTGGATACCCATATGTTAAAGAATGAAGTTGTATTCCTCAATGAAAAATAACTCAAAATAGATTGAAGACCTAAATTTAATAACCAAAACTAGGAAATTCCTAGAAGAACACATAGGGAACTATCTTCAGGATCTTTTGTTAGGAAATGATTTCTTAACTGTACAATAAAAGTGCAAGCAAAAAAGAAAAAGAAATAAGTAAATGGGAATTCATAAACAAACAAACAAACAAACAGGATTTCATCGTGAAAATAGGAGGATAAATTACCAAATGGGAAAAATATTTGGAAGCCACATATCAGCTAAATGTTTAATTTCCATAATATATATTTTTTAAATTCTACAAATCAACAACAAAAATACCAGCCAATTAAAATATGGGCAAAAGACTTGAATAGACGTTTTTCCAAAGATAATATACAAATCGCCAATAAGCTCAAGAAAAGGTGCTCAATATCACTAGCTATTAGGCTATTGCAAATTAAAAGCACAGTGAGATACCATTTCATACCCACTATAAAGGATACTCTTTAAACAAACAAACAAAAAATTAATGTATTGAAAAGCATGTGAAGAAATAGGAAGACACTCATTGTTGATGGGAATGTAAAATGGTGCAACTGCTGTAGAATACTGTTTCGTACTTCCATGGAAATTAAAGTATAGAATTACCATAAATCCTGGAATTCCCAGTTCTAGGTATATACCCAAAGGAATTTAAGCAGGGATTGAATATATATTTGTACACCAACATTCAAAGTGGCATTTTTCACAATTGCCCAAAGATGGAAGAAATGTAAGTGTCCATCAACAAATGAATTCCAAAAAAGTGTGGAATATGTATGGGAACTGAAGGAAACAAAGTGAATAGCAGAACAATGAAAAATAAGAAAAAAGAGGGAAGTAATTTAAGGCTAAGAATTTATTCTAAGTGTCTTTGAGGATAGACACCTCTGAGTGACCTAGAGCAACAGCTTGGACCAAAAGTTGTCATGGGCAAAGCCAAGATGTCTCCATGGCACCTGCTGTGACAGTTGAAGAATAGCCATGCAGATACCTAACATTTCAGGAAAGAGCCTGAAGTACAAAGACTGGAATTCACAGATTAAGCTGTAATGTCATAGTGGTATCAACATACATGGGTAGTGGTTCAAAACCATAGAAAGAGATAGCCTTTGTGCATATGCTATCTGAAACAAAGCAAAGCAACTTAATAAGCATGCATTGAAAACTGTGGAGAGAGGAGATTCTGTAAACATTCTAATGTAAAAGAAGATAAATAGAATTTAATATCGTGGTATTCGTTATTAAATTAAAAATAGATATTTTATTAAAAGACAAATATTGTATGATCTTACTTATATGAAATATATGGAATAAGCAAATTCACAGGAATATATAGGGAATTACAGCTTAGCATATTCCAAAGGGTCAGGGGAAGTGGGAGGTATTGCTTAATGGGTGCAGTTTCTGTTTCTTATAATAAAAATGTTTGGATAATGGATGTTGGTGAGGTTAGCATAATATTGTGCAATATTGTGTGAATGTAATTTATACCACTGAATCATACTCTGGAAAGTGGTTTCATGGGAAACTTTAAATGTGCATATGTCACTACAATAAAAAAGTTAAAAAAAAACCAAAAAACTAGAAAGCCTGCTTTATCACTTAATAGCCAGGAGTCATTGAGGAAACCCTCATATTCCTCCCCTTTATAAAACAGGGATAGTAACAATTCTTCAAACTACCTTATCCTTGAGATTAAGAAAATAACTCAGGCATTTTTAAAATAAATTGTATTCATCCATTTAAAAAAATTTATTAGGTAACTGCTTTCCAAGGTATAAATAAAAAAGATGTGAAATATTAATGGCAGGATTACTTTTGAACACTGGCTACACATACAAAATGAGCTAGAAAATTGAAGCAGGATAAGAACAAACTATGTGCTTTTAAAATCAAGTTAGTACTGAAGTATACTCATAGCTAAAATTTCAATGAAATATTTTCATTCATGTAATCCGTTTAGAAAACGTTTTAGTTAATATTTCCAGAATCTTAAACATGTTAAATTCCTTATACTAGTAATCCCAACTCTAAAAGAATTATTATAAAAAGGGGAAAAGGGGAAAAAAAACTTCATAAAGGAAGATGATACATTGTAATATAACAGTTAAAATTCAACAATGTTAGAAATGTTCAATAACAGGAAAATGTTTATGTAAATCATACTAGTTCAAATTAATATGGTGTGATGTGGTGAATAAAATACTAGTTAATAATATAAAGATATAGAAGGTGAAACAATTTTATAATATGTGAAATGATAGAAACAGAATAAAATGTAATAATTATTTCCATATGATTAGGTATTTTAATAAAACTTTTAAATTGAGAAGGGAAGTTATGAAAATGGTAGTCTTTTTCTTTTCATCTTTTATCTTGATGACAGAACACTTTAAATGAAAAAATTCATATTTAAAGCCCACAACACCATATTTTCAATCATCTAAACAGTTCCAAGAAAGGAAATATGGTTTAGGGATAATTTTATTTCTCCAGTAGAATTCATTTCTATGGGTGGAAATAACATGCTAATGTAAATTAGAATCTTAAACACTTAAAACTATTTTAAAATTAGGTATCTGAGAGCCAGAAAATTTACATGAGCAGCCAAAGTGTATACAGTTATTAAATGATAGACCATGCATTTCGATTTGGGAACCTGATCACAACATCCACACTTTTAAGCACAATATTTCAATTTGAAGTCTGCTGTGATAATTCAAAACACGTGAAGTATAAATCTCACTATGTATCAGCACCTTGAAAATTCTAGCGAAGGCTATCTCTTATTCTCTGTAGAGAAAAGTCCTATTAGTGAATGAAGAAAACATGAAGGATGTTTCCAAGTCTTATTTCAACATCTATGATCACGAAGAAAGTATCTCTGGCACTCAAGGTAGAGAATATCCCCCATTGCTTCTCAAGTGCTGCCTTCAACATGGTCTCAGGGGAAAAAATAAAGGAACAAAATTTCCCTACTTGATTTTCCACTAGAATTTAGAGTTTATCTGAGAGGTCATTAATCTGTAGAATTGTCTCTCTATTCCCTCCCGGAGTTTGGAAATTTCCTTTCATTATGATTTTATTATGGTTTTATGAAGTTTGACTTGCTTATGTATTTGGAAAAGTTTTGTCACCAATCAATTAAGTTTTTCTCCCCTCCCCCCTTTTTAACTGCTCCAGGGCTTCTATTTGAAGATGATTTCATTTCCCTTGATGTTTAAGAATAGAATATTGTGTATACTGTCATGGAATGTAGTGTCTTTTTGCAGGGTATAATGTGAAATATCTGCATGTTTACTAAATAAAAGAGCTGAGTTCTGGAATATGGCACAGCATCCAAGACCATGTGCTCTTCTTGGACTGGGATAGCAAAGAAAGCTTAATAAAGAATCATATATTTTATGGATAAATGTTCAAAGGTGTACAAATTAATACAAAATGCTATTTTCTCTCTCAGTCCCTGATCCTTAGAGTCCATGGCTTTGAAATAAACACAATTTCTAGATATTAAAGGGATTTTTTTCATGTCATTTTATTTGAAAAGAAAGAATTACAGATCTTTTTATTCTTAAGGATGTAACATTGGGTATAAAGCTTGAAGGAAAACTTAGACTTTACCCATCAAGCCCCTTCAGAGAAGATTCATATCAAGCAGTTTGTTACTCAAAAAATTCTTTAAATGTTTTATACTACCTACTTTTATGTCTTTCTCACCCCACAGCAAGATACAGAATTGAAATAATCCGTCAGAAAATTTAACACCCTGAAGCAGCTTCACTTCAATCATCTATGGCAATAAAGGACAAGGATTATTTTCTTCTTATTAAATATTAGATAGTTGCCCTGATTCAGAACAACCTGTTATCCTAATAGTAAAACTCAATATAGCAGGTTTCCAGCAATTCTTTCTGGAACATTTGTACCCACTTCAACTACATTTAACATTTTCTATTTTATTACATGCCCTGCTTTGGTTAGTCTTTTATGTGATAAATAAGGAGGCAGTAAGAATTATTTTATATATTGCCATGTTTTTCCAGAATTTATCCAACAATCTGTTTTCCCAATCAATTTAAAATTTTACTGTCATCATTTATCAAATAACAAAATTTATACTAAATGTCTTTGGTAGATGGTTCAATTTCCAGGCAATTCTTTCCGTCTTTAGAATTCTTTACTACTGGACCTATAGCAAAAAGTTTGAAAACCAGGACTGCATGATATTTTCTGATATCTAATAGATCTTGTCCCCCATCTCTGTTTTTTTCATATATATATTTTATTATCAAGGCCATTCAACACCGGCACACATTAACATAAATATTAAAATTGGTTTATCAATGTTCACAATAAAACACTTTCATTTTGGGGGAATTTTATTAATTAATCACAGAGTTGGTGTTTATAAAATCATGCCTCTCCTAGAGTTTTCAGAGTCAAATAAATATTATTTGTATGATATCTATCTGTATAAAATGTTTGATTTAAAAAATAAGCAATTTGACTTAAGACTTTTTTTAAAATTCATGGTAGTGGGGCCCCTTCTTGCTTTTTCTCATTCTAGTATGAGAGACTGTTGTAAGTTGCATTCTGATAACACAACTGCTGGGTGGCTCTTGGGAGCTGCCTTTGATAACTTATTTGTTTGAGTCAGCAGGCTGTTGCCTCAGTATCTTTCACCAGGTGGTGTTTGTGTAGGTCTTTTGCCTCTCCTCCTTTAAGTCCCTAGTCTATCCTGCCTCAAATCCCCCCTGGGAGATTTGTACACCCTTAATCTTAAGGGGGAGCTGAAGGGTGAAGGTCATTCTTCTGTATTTCTTTCTGCTGATTAGGGATTATAGTCCCTCCCAGAAAGTGTATAAAATTCTCTTGGTACACTATTTGAGTGAGAAGGAGGAATGTTTGTTTCAACATTCAAGACTGCATGAAATCCACACATGATGAGAAGTTTGTTTTGGAACTCATCAACCCTGGAATTGATAAACTTTGTTAAGTAAGGTTTATTTCCACAAATTAAGAACAATCTCTCCTCAGGTTTTAGTTACTGTGAATGAGAGGGAGGATAGATGACCACAGACGGAGGCTATACAACTTTTGTTCCTTGTCACACCACAGGTCCCTACACCTGCTATTGGGGTTGGGGCCAATAACCAAATTTTAGATATGGCCATTTGGACCATGGTGAAAGGGGATCGTATAGGTGTTGGGGGCCTTGCTGTTTCCATGAAATAAAATACCTGGGGGTTTATCAGACTGCTAAGTTAGAGTGACAAAAAGACCAGTCAGGCTAGAGAGGACCTAGCAACAATGGCTTTACTGTGTTGTGTGTGTATGTTTGTGTGTTTTAAGAACTTAGGGTTAGGCCTATTTTTGAAAAAATTGGGTACTATCTGAGCAGTCCAAAACTGCATTGGCTATATCTATGATGTCTTCTAAAAAAGTAGAGTTTAAACACTGGGTTGGATTCTCCACCCTTGGATTTCCTTGTGCCTTCCTTTCGTTGCCTCTGATTCTAGTACTGGACACTCCCATGTTCCAGGAGCAACCATATGGGGCAAGATGGACTATATATTGACTGAGTTGTGCAAGGAGTTTCTCAAGGAAAGGATTATGGGTCTGGGTGGACAACATGCAGAACAGAAAAGGGTAATTAGGGGCTATCATGACTTGGGTATTGACAACCCCTATAATCTGAGGTGAAATGGGTTGGTGGTTTTTAGTTGTTCTGAAATAAAGGAAAGGGCTCCTGGGAAATTGGTTAGGGGATCCCTAGAGTAGTGACTCCATGGGTCATGATGATTGAGAGTTGGAGTGAAGGAAATGCTAGCAATGCCCCAGTAGGAGGTGTTAGTGGGCCACACTATACTGGTGAGTTACTGAATGGTGCAAATCCAGCATTTAAACTAATTCTATTTGTGATTTCTTTTACAAAACAAATTTAATTGCAAGATGTTATTGAAATGTAAAGACAAATTTTTACATTACTTTTCACTGGTATCCAATTTACACTTTGGCCAGGCAACATTGCAACCAAAAATCAATTTCTTCAAGACAAGCATATGGCAAGCAAAATAAATGAAGTACTTAAGAAATCCATTCTTTTATTTCATAGGCACGTTCAGAAACTACTTAGAAATTGAATCAGGTTGCCAAGACTTTTAACATGTTCAGTATTCCTTTGCAGTATAGAGAAGAAATTATCAAATTTGTCAGGTATATAGTTACAGCACTTAATACTAATCAATACACAAGTTTTTCTTTGAGCTGCAGTTAATATATATAAGCTCCAAGTTTGTAATACCATACAAGTTGTCCCTCCATAGGAGCAGGCCTTAATGACAATTATATTTGTTTAAGTTCTACTCACATTACCATGGCAATTATTTCTCTACTTGTTTAAACTTCACACAAGCAGCATACTACAGAGGCTCCAGTGATCACAAGCTTTGTGCATAGCACCCTCCAGCACTCTGAAACAGATCCAGTCTGGAGGCAATGTCAGGCCATTCCAGTCTGGCAGAGCCACAGGAGTCCAAAGCAGCAACACAGTTCCATCTACTTCAGGAGCATGACCAGAAGTGACAAATACTATTATTATTTTAGGGGTCATAGTGACCAATCTGACCAATAACTCAAATGGAGAGACACCATGCATGGTGTTCCAGACCTGGTTTAAATGCACAAAAGAGTCTGACAATATTGAATTCATCTCTTTTAATTTTTATACAATTTCTAAACACTTTTAATTCAATTTATAACAGCAAATTAGCTTAACTATTTTTATTACTTTGATTTTTTAAAAGGTTAAAGAAAAATCTTTTACAATATTTTGAAATAAAAAGATACTTTTAAGGATTTGATTTGAGAAAGCAAAATGTAAAAAGTTGCTGGGTTTGAACATTATGTCCTTTAAGAGTGAGAAGACTTTTCTTTTTTAACCACCAAGGACATGATAAGGTTAAAATACAAATAGCTATTTTGATAAAATAGGTGTGCTGATTTGTATACTGATTATTCAGGAGAAAACTCTTTGTAACCTTCTACTAAAACAGATTAATACTTTAAGAAACTCTGTTACATTAACAGAGAGAGAACCAAATTTTAGTTTTGGGTAAGTATACTGCTTGATACTAAGGCTTTTTTTTATAAATAGAACCATCAAGTCTTACCTCACTTTGGCTACAAAAATTCCTTTTCTGTGCACCTTCTGCACTTTCTACATTCATTCAGGTTTGTCTCACAATTTTCTTTTTTCTAAAGAACAGTCCTTTTCATAGGACAAAGTTATGTTCTTTTTCCTTAATAATAATAATAATAATAATAAACACATTCCATGTATTTTTCATACTTAAGTTACCAACTGGTTTTGGAAACTGTCTCCAAGCAAACCTCTTACATCATACAATTACCATCAAAATTAAATGAGCTTGTCAGAGTAATTTGGTTGTACATAAACATAACTCTTTTTTTTATTTCAAATACCTAGGAGCATGCATTGCTAGAATATTGATAGCTTATAGAGAATGGTTTTCAGAAATATATACTTTCTTTAGCTTACTATTTTATCAGTATTTCAGTGAGATATGATATGAAACATTTACAAGGACACATTTCTGAAACAGTTTCCTGGAGTTAAGTTGGCAGGGGATGCTGGTTGTTATCGGGAATAAGCCATAATTGAATTGCAAGCTTACAAAAGCAACTAGCATTTTTCTATTATTTTTTTTCTCTCTTTTACTCTCATGTTGAGTCCTGTTCTCTTGCCAGCTTTTGACTTTAGGTAAAGGTTACACATGATTGGGTATAGGGAAGATATTGTTCCAGAGTTCCTGTATAATTTGTTGAGTTTTTAACACTTGCAGCAACAAGGTCCACACAAGCTGGACCAGAGGTTTAAATTTGGGCTCCTACCTTTCAAAGTCTAAAAGGAACTGGGAGTCCAGGTGGATTGGGACACAGAAAAAGGCATCTTAGAGGTTTTATTTATTCCTCCTAGTTAGATGCATGCCCCCAGGTTTTGAAGTAAGCCATGTCCCAGGAAGGGGGTAGGACATTCATTGACAATTAAAAATTGATGGCTATTTATTAGGTCTCCTATTTAACAGAAGAGAGGCTCTGTAATGGATCTAATTTTAGATACACCATGATCTCTCACTACTGACAGATTCAGGAGGAGGGAGGTGTGGAGTGACAGGTCAGAACTGAATAGATGGCTTCCATATAAATAAAAAAGTTAATATTCTCACCTGTCATGACAAAGGTCACCCAGGATTCCTCCAGGTTGATGTACCATGGAGTTGTCCAAGGAGCCACTTTTTGCCCTGGGCCCCATAAGTCCTCCCTTGTCATTACCACAAGGGCCTGTGTTCATGTTCTGGCCCTGTTTTGAGTTTAGTGCACTCCCAAGACCAATGGACTATTTTCCAACATAGGGCACAAGGACCAGGGGGCTACCTGTGGAGCTGTAGTTGTCTGGAGCAGTCTTTCTTCCAGTGACCTAGCTCTCCACATTTGAAGTAGGATCTCAATGTTTTGGAGCCCAAGCCGGGATGGCCCTGAGGCAGCAGGCCACTGCTAATACTGACTGCTATAAGGGGAGCCTTCTTCCTGTCCCTCCTTACATTTCCCTCCTTGGTGACACTGTCGCATTTGTTGAAGATGGAAAAAGCTGGTCCTAAAAGAGATTTCCTTGTGGTTTAGGGCCCTAGTGCTAGCTTGTGAAGTTTCCTTCTAATATCTGGGGACTGGTTTCCGTCTTGAGCATCACACAACTTGCAAGACACTTTCAAACCTGTGTTATGATATATAGCCATAAACAGTTGGACACATGGAATTTTTGACTGCTTCCCTTCCCTTTTACACAGAATGTCTTACTGTAAAATAAGGTTATAGTTTAGGTGCCATTGGGAGGCCATTTTTGGCCATCTTCAAGATAGTATTGTGGCCATTCAGTGTTAAAGGTTCTCCTTTAACAATTTCAGAAACTACTAATCAATACACAAGTTTTTTTCTTCAGCCCTTCATTGGACAAGATTGCCCAGTTCTTGAGACTGCACCCCAGTGAGGAGTCTGCTGGTATTCTAGAGGCCACATCCATTGTCCTAGAGAAAAATGAAGAGTTTGTCAGCCGATCTGGTATCCCATACTCTGGCCTGACTTAATTTTTACCCTCCAAACCTAAGGTTCCAAGTGGCTTAGGTCTTGGGAGACATTTGGAGCTACTGCACTGGTTCACAGTATCCTGAGAACACACAGACCCATGCGGCTGAGCATCTCTGTGGCACACTAGGTCTTGGCGGATGTCCAGACCCAGTTCCAGATTGAAGCTACCAAGCCAAAGTGCTTCCCAGACAAGGGACTGGCTTGAATCCTTTTGTTTCTAATGGCCTTGAGGTGTTTAGAGAGGGGCCTAGGAAGAATATTAATGAGTTTCCACAGGATCAAGGATTGGAGATCTGGGACCTGATTGAGAGCCCTGCTGAGGGATGGGAGTTATACAAACCATAATCCAGAAGCCAAAGGGAAAAAGTCTGATATTGGGGGAACCAAGATCCCTCTTGGCAGGTGAGGTAATGGGGGAAGAGGGATCATAAGGCTTCTAAGCTCTTAAGGAGGAAACAGATGACTGGACATGGCCATTGATGGGGGTCTCTTAAAGGGCCAGACTGGAGTTGTTCACAAATGCTATTTCCCTCTGCTGAATAGCAAAAGCAGACCCAGCAAACCTGAGTAAAATTTCAGAGCGGCTGGAGGAGGTGCCATATGAGATGATAGTCCTATTCTGATCAGAGGCATAAAGAGAGAACAGGGAAGTCCCCAAGGAGACTGGAAAAGGAGAAAAAAAAGGGCAAGTGCTGTCTCCAGTTATTCATGAATAGGGGGGAAGTGATCAGAATTAGAAAGCAGTTTTAGGTTGAGACAGATGTCTTGGCCACCTGTGTTCCTGCTGGACTCCTACTTAACTCAGCAAATGTCCCAGGTCAAGTTCTTTGATCAGAACAGCATGGGGGCTGGCGCCTACCACCTCCAAAGAGAGAGTCAGAGCACTCTGAGTAAACTAAGATTATATCTTTTGGAAGCATGACTGGAGACCCACTTGGAATGGCAAATAGACAGAGGAAGAGAGAAATACACATAGATAGGCTTTGGTTAGAAGCCAAAAACTCACCTGTCTCATCAGGTAGAGGAGACGGTTACCACAGACTCTACTGGCTGGCTCTCCAAAAAAAAAATATGTTGCCAGACCTAATTTCCAGGTCCTGGGTTACATTATAAAAAATAATTCAGAGGCATACTACAGTTATAAGAAAGTTTGAGAAGAATTTAAACAGGGGAAAGTATACACTCAGAAATGAATGCGGGCATGCTCAAGGTAGATGTGTGCTCTTTCTCTACTGGTTTCTGGTTTTATTGACTGTTATTGGAGGTTAGAATCTACATTAATTGGAGCATTTAGGAGAAAATGGGGAAAATTCACTGGGTAATTTGGTCTCTAGGGGTTCTTGTTTGGTCGTGGTTGGCTTCTGGTTGCTGTCCATGAGCATTACAGGGCTTGTTGACCAGCAGTGATTGGCCTCTGTCCACTGTCTATAAGCCCTGATGTGTGTTTACTCAGCAAAGTGTCTATGAAAGCAGGTGGGTGTGGAGGCCCTTCCTGGTTTTCTTCTCATTCTGCTATGTGAGAATGCTGCAAGTTGCATTCTGATAATGTAGCTACTGAGTAGAGGTTGTGAGCTGCCTTCTGCTAACATATTTGTATGAATCAGCAGAATGTTATCTCAGTATCTTTTCCCAAATGGTGATGTGTAGCTCATTAGGTTTTCTCCCCCTCCTTCTTTAAGTCCCTATTCTATCCTGCCTCATGTATTGCAAAAATTCCTAAATTGTTTTCTAATGAATATAACCCAGGACTACCCAAACTAATAGACACATTTACTGCCTCTGCTTGGGCATTTCTTCTTCCACATAAATTTTTATGATTATTTTATTTAAAAAAAAGAAATCCTGGAATTTTAATTGGGAGTGCATTGAATTCATATATTAATAAAGGAAACTGTATTTTTTTAAAAATGCTATATCTTTATCCAAATCTTTGAGATAAAGTTTGATTTGTTGGTGGTTATTGCATGGCTTTAAACAAGGTTATAGGATTTTCTTCTCTTTGACCCAAAGTTTCTCTTTTTAAAATTTATTGATTATATCTTATAGTTTCCTTACTTTTCTAAGTGGAACCTCTTCTCTCCTTTTCTAGTTTTTACTTCCTATTTTAGATACAATCTGGTTAATTTTTGTATGCAAATTTATCTAGCTTGCCTTTTTTCTTATTAATTATAGACATTTTTATCATAATTTGAAAGATTTTATAGGCTTGCAATCTTTATCCTTATTAAATGAAGTTATCTCACAGAACTCTAGTATCTTTCTCATTTAGTTAGGTAACAGCAGAAAACGTGCCTTCTAACTCTCATTTCAGTGCATGTTCCACCAAACCATAGGGGCCACTGATTGATTTGACAAACTTTATATCTCAAATGAATTGTTTCTACGCTAAACACATAATATTGTGATTGCACTAAATATATTGCTTATTTGTGGAACCTAGAAACATATGTAAACTTCACCAGTAAATTTTCAGCTTTAAGGAAAGAGATTGCATTTTAAATAAGGAAAAAGAAAGGAATTTTAGCAATATAACTTATGGCAGAGTTAGGGCATTAAGCTAGAAGTGAAGAAACTGAAATTTAAATCTACAATTAAGGAAGTGAAGAAATATGGCCCAAATTTTTAAAAAAAATCTTTAACTGCACCTGAATGGAATTTCACAAATATTCACTAATTCACACAAATCTGAAAAAGCAGAAAATATTTAATGCAAACAGATGGTAGACATTTTTCTGTTATAAAATAATAAATTATTGAAATTCAAAGTTTTTCAAAATTTTTTGTACTCTGAATAGAGAGGTCTAAAATTTATTAAACTTAGTATGGTGAAGTGAAAGTAGACTCAGAGGTAGCCAGAGGTAAAAGTTAATTATATCTGCATTATAAAGTGAGGGTTGGGATGTTGAGGTATGTAATGTGACATTTGTAAGAAATGCCTAAACAGTATAGAGTTTTATGGTGTTTTATTGCGATCCAAAAGCTATTTATTTCATGAAGTCTATAGTAAATTCTCTAGAATCAGTAGAGTGTAGTGAAAGTGCACTCTCTGAAATCATATTGTCTGCGTTAATATGCTAGATTCACCTCTATTGCCTTTGTATCCCTGGGAAAGTTCTCAACTCCAGTCCTTCAGTCTTCTCACCTGTTACTGGGGGATTAAAATGGCACCTACCCCTAATATTAGCTCAAGTATTAAATGAACAGAAAATTAGAACAGTAATAGAACAGCACATGGCCATCATTCAATGAATGTTAGCTATTAATATTAACACTTATTTGGGGACATTCTGTGGGTGGTTTTGGAGACAACAAAGGAGAAGTTAGTTATTCATCTTAATGTGGCACTGACAATAAGAAACGAATGTTTAGAACAAGGCAAAGACACTTGAGCTCAAGGGTTCAGTAGAGGGCATATTTCTCAGCCAAACAAAGCTTCATCATGAAAACCAAGTAGACAAAGTCACATAGGCAAGGAGATGTGCATACCAATCTAAGTTGCTGCTATAGGTCAAAGAATAGACTCCAATGATATTCAGAATGATAGAGAGTATAACTGAGGAAAATGCAAATATCTTGTTGTTTAGCAAACACTAGAAGTATTTTAATTTGAAATAGAAAGAATGGGAAAAATGACTGTGAAAAAATACTGCAGAAAAGGAAAAAGGGAAACATTAAACATTTTCAGGAGCCATATAGGAAGAAAAGTGTTGTAAATATTTTTTCCTTTGGGAAAGAGAAGAAAAAATATGGTTGTGATCCTCAATATGTTGAATGAAGATGTCTCTATAAAACTATAGCAAGAAGTTTTAAAGAGTGAAACCTGATATTTACAAAAAAGGAATGTCAAACACTGAAATAGATAAATTGGAAGAATCATGAGGAAAAATAAAAGTTAATAGAAAAATTAAAATTATCTTTGAAGGCATTAAAAACCAAAATTGAAATCGCTGAAAATCAAATGCTGTAAACATAAGAACCTCTATCAAATTAGAAAAGAAAGGGAAAAAGATGAAAATGTTTAGGGAGATTATAGTTAATATAGCAGAATACAAGTTACATATATTATGAGTATTATAAATTTTATATGGTTAAATTTGAAAACAAATAGAGTAAAAGAAGCACTCATTAAAATAAGTTTCTGGAAATGAGGATTTAAACATATAAATAAAAAGTCAGAGTGTACAAATCTAAAGCCCTAAAATGTTTCTGAATTTTAAAAATCTATAAAAATAGATCCATTCATAGATAACTGTTCATGTTCAAAGCAATTTCAGTGGTAAATGGAATTATCTGATAAGCTTTCAGGCAGACAATAAAGAAAAAGTAATTAAAAAAAAATTCACCATAAGATTCCAGGTTTAGACCTAAGGATGAGAATTTTTAGCTGTAAAACATGTGAAAATAAAATTTATTTGTTGAGTTAAATGAAGACAAATTCAAAAGACACCCAAAAAATGAATATCTGTGTAACATAAAAAGTCAAACATTTATTATTTTTAAAAGTCTCTACAAATCTTAAAAGAAAAGACTAACAGCCCCCCGTTGTTTCCTTTTGAATATACTCTTTGTAATCATTTATTTGTTTCTTGTTTATTGTCTGTCTCCCGCTTTAGTCTGTCTTCTTACTGAGGGCAAGGACCATGTTCACCAGGACATGCTCTCTCCCTCCGCTGATTTTCAATCAGTTCAGTCTTTAACATTTAAAAGTAGGTCACAGTAAGCATTTTAAAAACTGAAAGAATGAGACCATTTAATTTTTGTTATAGTTCTATTTATTTCCTATATTTCTATAATACACGTACATAAAAATTTTAATCAGAAAAAGATAATATAGTTTTAGAAAGACATTGGTTACAGATAGCTATGTAAGCTACCTGCACACCTGGAAAAAGAAACCATGGGAGACACTGAAAGAGCAGTTATAAAGAAAACAAATCTTTTGTTTACATGAACTAGAAATTCCCATACCCTAACAAGCTTACTTTTCTGGGAAAAAGTAAATCTGAAAACTTTGGGCCATATTCTGTAGTTTTAACCACGGCCATGAGATCCTTTTGTAGTCCCCATTTCAACTCAATTCAGCCTCCCTCCATGTCCTGATATTTAACATTACATAAATCTTTTTCTTATATTTTAAATTTCTCATCTCTAATATCCATACATTGAATTCTGATGCAATAGGGAAAATTATAATTTACTTTGGCATAACTATTCTTAGGGACAATTTCAGCTATGGTCTAAATCCTTCCCAATGTTTACTGATGGGAAATATCTAAATCCTGAGAGATATTGAGAATATTTATATAAGTAGTTTACTTGGAATTCACTTTAAATAACAATTTGATATCAAAAGAAAAGATCTATAGGTATACACACACACAGCTTATTTGGTCTATTTACCACATGTCTCTCTACTGATATACTTCATAAGCGTTCTCTCATATCTTAAGATTTATGCAATTTGACACTTATTATTGTACATAACTTTTAATTTTTTAGTTCTGACTTTCTCTTAGGTTGGAAGCCTCAGCTTATAAAGAATTTCTCTGGTGAATTAAGCAGCTGATAATTTAAATCAGTTTATAAATGCACTAATAATTTTCCTTGAAGAGAATATTTGAATTATTCTCATCTTATTTATGCTGTAACCCTTCTCAAAAAACTTTGAATGTAGACAATCCAGAATCATTAATTTTACTATTCTGGAAATGCTTCTGCTTTACTTTCCAATTATAATAAACCACTAGATACAGTGAACTTTACATTTGTGCATTATCTTCTTTTGAGAGTGCCTTATCTCTCAGCAGATAGCCAAATATTACTACATTAACTTGTTTGCTTTGTTTTAGAGTTTCAGAAATTTATTCAAATCAGTATCCCTCCATGTCCCATGATGGAGAAAAGTAGCAAATCAAGATGAATTTACTGGCCCAGCAGATCAGGAGGCAGACTTTCCATGAAGGGGTTGAATATAAAATTATTCAAAAGCAAAACAGTAGAACATAAAGAAAAAGGAAAAGACAAATGTCAATTTTTTATGAGCTTCCCCAATATCTAATATCTGTGGTCTATGTTTCTTTTTTCTTAGTTTAATTTAGAGAATGGTTATTTCTGATAAAGGACAATCATAGAATTGGGGACTGGGGAGATCTGAAAATCTAGGTCAGGTAGGGTGAATGAATCCAAAGGACAGACAGAAAACAAAAGTGTTGCATACCTGGAATAAGCAAAAAGTTTGCCTTCAGGGTTCTGGGGAGCAGCTCAGCCTTGACCAACAGAGAAATGATTTTTCTTTATGAGCAAAAAATTCCCGGTATAAAATACTCCAGTATGTAAGTAAGAAAAGACCAATTGTTCATAGCAGGAAAGCTGTTATGTCTTATCTACTTAGCTGTATTTATCCATTTTGAAAACATGTATTTTAATATGCTATTTAAAACTTGTAATAAGAATAATAAATATGGCCTATCATAATGCTCTTGTATTTAGGTAAAACAAAATGTGTAGTAGTATGATAATAAATATTTATTAAATGCTTAGTCTTAATAAGTGCCTGGTTCTGTCTTAAGCTTGTTACATAAATGAATCTATCAAATCTTTACAACTAACCTCAGAGTTGAAGTATTACCGAATTTACAGATAAATAAATTGAAGTTACAAAGTTTGCCCAAGATCATGCTATAAGTAAATTTTGGAGCCAGAAACCTAACTGGCTCCAAACCCATTTTCTTAATGACTAGACCTACTACCACTTGAAAATTTTGGGTACCTCCTATATTCAGAGCCTTATGGGGCTTTCAAGGGAGAGGCAGCAGGAACTAGTATTTCTTTGAGCACTGAGTTTCATACATGCAATTTTCTTTGAATTTCTCAGTTAGTCCTGTATGTTAATTACTGCAGCATTCATTTGATGGAATAAGAAAAAACAAAATTCAAGGAAGTGAAGAATTTTGCAATGAAGTATCAGAGCTCTGTTCTGAGCTAGGATCTATCTCTACAGTCCCTGCACTTTCAAACATTGGGAAAACTAGAAGAGACACAAGACATAAATTTCTGACCTGGCATGTTTACGTTTTCTCTCGCGCCTTGAAGCATCACAAATGAGAAGTGAAAAATATTCAAGCAAGACAAACAGATTTAAGTGTCCACTCAGCATCAGAAATGGAATGATGTTAGGGAAACACAGAAGTGTTAAATATTGGAGTAGACCAGAGAACTTCCCTGAATTTTATGAGGTATGACATGACCTTGGAAGCATTGGTAGGATTGGGATGGGGCACAGCATGAAGGAGGTCATTCTAATGTGGGGAAATCAACTAGACGGTAAAGTGGTGAATGAGTGGACATGCTTGGAGAGTGGTATAGTATAAGACAGTTGATATGAGGGGCTGTGGAAATTACAGTATGTTGTTATAGACAGGCACTGAATGTCAGATGCTTGAACACTCTGTGAATGATATTGGATTTCTCTCTGTAGATAATAGGCATAAAATAGATAAGTTTGTTCATGGAATAAAATAAGAAATATTGACTTTTAGGGAATTTAATTTGGCACATACGAAAGGGTTGCCTTTGATGTTATTTTTCTTGTTTCAATGATTATGATGAGGATCATGCTAAGGGTGATGATAAGGATGATGGAGATGGGATCTTATGTTTAGTAGTGGTAGAAGGTGGCTTAAAATCAATTATTTAATGTGGATTATTTTGTAGCACTGTTTTAAGAACTTCATATTTATTAAATCATTAAATTCAAACAATTACCCTGTAAGGAAGTATTATCATTATCAAAATTTCACAGAGAAGGAACTAAGGCACAGGAAATCTAATCGATTTCCTCAATACTATATTTTCCCATATTTTCAATTTATCCAGTGGACTAGGGAAGGCAGGGAGGAGTCAAACAAGTATGCGACTATAGCATTTTTGTTCCCAAATTAATGGAGAACCAGGAATCACACACTATCAGAATCTGAAGGGGTCTTCAGAGATTATGTAATCTGCATCTTTCATGTCATAGATGGGAACATGTAAACCTGGGGAATAAACTGATAAATAGCAGAGGGGCAGAAAATGCTAAGTCTCTTGTGCCTTGACAGAAGGCTTTTACCAGATGTTTACAGGGACTGGAAATAGAACTTTCCATTTGGGAGACTATTAACTGATTAAATTATTTTACAGAACCATGCATATTACCTGGGTAGATTCCCTAAAAAAGAAGGGAGAAAAATGATTGAGCAAAGCAGGCTGCATTGTTGTAGGATATGGAAAAACATCTTTCCTGCTCCTACTCCCTTTAACTCTTCCGGCACCTTATCAGCCCTAACACCCCCTCCCAACCCCCTTTTACATGGCCACTATGGCTGAAACAAAGAACAGCTAGCCTTCTTCTCGGAAGTTAAGAGAAGTTCGCGCCTAAAGTTTTCTGCCCTCCTCCCTAGCAACAGCAACCACCAATGCCTAACCACCATTCATCCCTGAACCCACCAATCCCTACCCTCCTCCCTGTTCGCGCCACAACCTTCCCGCCAACCCCACGCCCGCCAATCAACAACTGTCACATCCCCCTTTGCCCTATAAAAGGTGTTGCATTTTTCTAAATAAACAGACCTGCGCCATCAGCCTCGTCTCCGCAGCCTCTTTATTGCGCCCTCTGCCGCCTCTCCCCCCACACGCCAACCGGGCCACCAGCCCGGCACTCCTGCCATCAGCAGGAACAGCCACCGTCGCCGCCACTCCGGCAGCGGCCCCGCAACCAACATTTTGGTGCCCAACGTGGGGCACGAGGGCCACCAGCCCCAATCATCGGAGAGGTAAGGCTCCGGCTGGTCAGCTGCCGCCGGATACATGTCCCCTAGATTCCTCTTTCCCGTACTCTTGTTAGGACTGATCGTCGTCCTTTTCCTCTTTGCTCTCCTTGCGGACCTCCTCTGCCTCAGGGACCGCCCCGTGCTCCCTCCCTTTCTCTTCCTCTGGCCGTATCGTAAACCTCCTATAAAACGTGCAGAGGAATTTGGTTCCATCAGGCTTGAAATTTTTTGGCAAACAGCAATTGGGAATAAAGGCCTAAGTACCAAAAAAACAAATAATAAAAAAAAAAAGATAAAGTGCATTTCAACGGGCATTGTATTCCTCCCTGGGGGAACTGGCCACTCTCCCAGGGACTAATGCATAAACCTTAAAGTATACTGCCCAGGAGTGTTGTGTTCCTTCCTGGGAAGGCTGGCCCCTTCCTCAGGAATTAACAAAATACTCACAGGTTGGCATCTGTACTATCAAATTTATTAATCCTAAACACATTCAACCAAAACTCTAGTATCAGTTGCTACTTCAACAATTCAACACTTCCCAACTAAAAGCTAAATATTAGTAAATATATATACAAAACTGCTCTATTTATCTGTCATTCTGTAATATTGTTTAATATTAACTTAATATTTTAATTAGTCATGTTATTTATGTTTCTCACTCTAATTGCCAGTATAAGCTTATTAAACTAAATATACATATTAACATTTATCTTATATCTATCAAGAACTCTAGCCAAAAATAAGTCAAATATAATAGTATGTCCCTGGTTTAATAAGCATATAAATGTATGTATACATATTATAAAAGATTAAAATATAACAGTTAACCCCCTATTTATAAACAATAAAATTAAAGTTACGGAAACAAAAAGGGGGAGATGCAGAAGAATCAGATACAGAAAAATCTGCTAAAGACAAACTATCGAAAGCATTGCTTACCTTAAATTTTCTTAATAGAAAACAAATTTCTAATACCACAGCAGCAGAAAAATGAAACAACCAATAAATGGGAAAAAGGAGAGGTAAAATTTTGGGGCCTAGGTTTTGCTCTTATCATTACAGAAACAGGAGAGCAGCAGTGGATACCCTCCAGAAACATCAAGCCTAGAGTTGAAGATGCTGCCAAAA